>VYZT01053560.1:138019-160875 GCA_013400735.1 Pomatostomus ruficeps
AAAAAACCACAAACAGCGAGAGCTGGAAAAATGTGCAACGTCAACGCGCTCGGAGTCTACGTGTGGGAGACGATCGTTTTCTTCAGGTAAGGCTCGGCTCTACGGGAGGAGCGCGGCCGGGCTGGAGCGCCGTGCCCACGGCAGCCCGGGGCGCAGCCTCGCTGCCCTGCCCCGCGCGGCCCTTTCGCGTCCCCTCGGTGCCCCGGGCTGGCTGTCGCGGTGCCCCGGGCTCGGGACGCTCCGAGGCTCGGGGAGTTACTCCGTTTAATTAGCACCGCAATCTCGCTAACCGCAGTGCTGAAAACACCGACCCCGGCTGCTCGCAAAGTGACAGCTAGTGGCGGCTGGCAATGCTGCACTTGAATTTGCCCGGGTAAAGATTCCCACCTCGCCCCCTCCCCATCCTCAGATTGCAGGTGAGTTCCGTGGGATGCTTTCACTGCCTACCTCTGAGGGCTCACCCTCTAGCCGCAGCTGGCTGTGTTTAAAATCACAGAAAGCAAAGAACTATCGCCTTCCTTCCCAACTTTTATTTCTTTCATGTTGTTTTGAATATTCTTCCTTTGCAGAATCTAAATGAAAGCCAAAGGGGGGTGGGGGGAGCTTTTCCCAATTGTGCCCATTATCACCCGGCTGTATTTTGACTTTGGTTTAGATGTGTTCAGTTTCTCATTAAGGCTAAGATAGAAGGAACAGCTTTAGTCTTAAAGAATTGTTTCTTGTCCATCTATCCTTGCAGTTCTTTTATTAAATAGACAAAAAAAAAATACTGGACGGTAGAAGCTTCTATATTTCAATGAAAAATGCAGCTTACTGTAGCAAGTGAGAGATACCAGATACAAGAAATTGGAGAAAAAAAAAACCTGTTTCACGACCTGAACTTGCTCATCAGTCTCAGCCTTCATTTCAGTTGCGTTGCTCTTACTTCTGTGTTTTGCCAAAGTCTCATCTTGTAGTTTAATGTGAAAACACAGCCGTTATTTGCATAAAATCACTGGCATAACACTTGTTATTTTATGAAACCCAGCAGCAGAGCTGCCGATACTGGCCAGGCTTTGAGCTAGCATTCTCCTTCCTTTTGAACACAAAAGTCTTTCTAGGCATAAAAATTGGAATATCCCCACTTTTTTCTGTAATTCCACAGAAATTCAGAAACAGCAAGATTGTCTTACGAACTCAAAGCAGTAAATGTTTATGTTAGGTAAACCAAAAAATGAGTTCTAGAAATAACTAAAATCACCCATCTCTGAGAAGCAGCACCCAATAACCAACACTTCAGAGCCATCATTTCCCATCTTAGTCACAAGTGCAGCCCTGCACGACACAGAGGGGTGGGCTGACAGGGAGCAAATGGATGTGCAATAAACTCTTAGGTAAACAGTGGTGAAGGACTGGGTTAAAAAAAACAAAAACAACAAAAAAACCTCAAGACTAAAGAACACAAACACCAGAAAGCAAAAGGAAAACCAAATAATTTCCAGGCTTGCTTTTGCTATGGCCCTGGTACGGAAGCATCTGTCTGGGTCTGCCCTGAAAGTGTCTGAACAGTGAAATTGCTGCACCCTCGTCCTGCAGATCCTGCTCACACTTGTGCTTCTCACCACACGTGTGAGCACTGACAGGTTCCCAGCACATCAATCACAGTCCTGGGCATTCAAACCCCTGGTGATCTGGTCACCTCAGATCTAAAGAAAAGGTTCGTAATGTTATAAATTATACACAGGCATATGTGGTATTACATCCATTTGCATACAAAAGGTATTTCTAGAACTTAGATTTTTCCCAAAAGCAACATTTAAGAATATTTGAAAATGCTTTAATTCAACTACAGGGAGAGGATGAAATCAAATTGGTTTATATACTGCAATCATTTTGAAATTTAAAAAAAAATCAGTAATTCCTGCTAAGAATTTACTCTATGCAATGTTTTTCTTTTTTTCTCTCATGCTTTGTGTTATGTGTTCAATTTATTACAGGCCAAAAATCTACCAGCCTATCTGGTCCACGAATAGCTTTGCTATTTCAGTTTCAGCAAGAGAAATTAATTAATAAACAGTCATTCATAAATTTAGTGTGCCAATTACTCCTGCACTCAGTCATACACAATGTTTAACAAACCCAAAGCTGATAATCCAATAATCCATAAGAGAAGTGTGCATTGCTTTAAATTACAGAGTGCACCATGCTTTATTGTCAGCCTGTCAAAAATATTCTAGATAGAGAATCCAGTATGTGTTAGCAAATATACCACAGAAATAGTAAAAAAAAAATAAGAAAATATAATGTTCCAAGGAAAATTATATACAGCCAATATAGGAAAATAAGCCAATATAGGAAAATAAGGCTAGATTTGTTGCTTAACAAAAATGTCCTCCACCAGCCTTTTAAAAAACAAGACCCCATGGGAAAGAGTAACAGCTGGTGTGTGAATGCAAACAGTATGGTATTGCCAATATGATATTTGTTTCTGTTACAGTTGGGGTGTTTGAGAAGGAATTTGTGATACGTGGCTCATTCCGACATGCCTTTCTTTACGGAAGAGCACTTCCCTTTCTGCTACCTGCCTCCTCAGCCTGCAGTCACTTGGCTGTGACTAAGGCTTTCCCAGGGAGCCCGGACAGAGGCAGGGATGCGAGCTGGGTTGGGATGGGACATGAAGGCAGCTTGTTTGACCAAGCTTTCCCTACAGCTATCTAGGTGAAGTGCTAGTTCTTTAAAATAATTTGGACAATTTGGGGCAATATTGGACATGAGGGTTTCCAGATGTCCTGCTCATCTCTGTGGAGACATTTCCAATCAATCATTCTCCCAAAGTCTAACTGCATACACTGAATGTTCAGTTGTGAATTCCTTCATGCAGAACAAAATGCTCCCTTATCCCTGATGATCTTGCCTGGACTTTCTGTTGTACCATTAAATTCTAATAGCTGTAATGGTCCAGAAGCACCACTGCATAAGCTGGAGGTAGGAATGCACCTTGTACAGTTTAGGAGATAAAAGATGCCCTAGAACTGACACCTTACCCAACCGGGCACCATCCTGTGAGGCTTTGAAAATCTTTGGGCCTGATTTTTGTCCAAATATCAGGAATCAGCAGCACGACCTTCATGACTCAAGATCAGAGTTGGCCCCTTCTGAACAATCTGTCAGCTAGCAGGAGTGATTCAAGGCAACTGCTCCAAGTGAGTCACAGGCTAAAAGTTGCTGCCAGCCTCAGTCCCTATTGGATTGCTCCAACTGGCTCGTTTATATTCCCTCCTGTCAGTAACAGAGCTCTTCATTGCCAGTTTTTAAAACAACAAGAAGGTGCCACTGCGAACATGATGCCTCAAATTTGTGGGGAGGAAAAAAAAACCAAAACATGAACAAAGCTTCTCCTAAAACAGCCTTGGCAAGTAAAGGGGGTGATTGGAGGGGTGCTGGTTTCATCCCCGTGGAAATACCACAAGAGAAAAGGCAGGGGAAGAAAGAGGATGACCTGCACCCTATCTCCACAGCTCCTGCCAGAGCTCTGCAGGGACAGGTAACATTCCGGAGCTGCCGAGACTTTCAGAGCCACAAGATAAAAAATGTAGCAGATATTCTCAACACTTAGAGAATATTTTCCCTGTGCTAACTAAAATCTTCTAGAAGTTGTGCCTTATGACCTGTCATGCCTCTGCAGAGTCCGTCATCTCCATGAAATAAAAATGATTTAGCAAACTCTTGGACCAGATGGCTCTAAGGATACTCTTCAGCCGCTTTGGTCTGCAACCTTTAACAACCCCATTTGAGACCCCACTAAAAGTGTTACATAGCCAAGGTTTGAAAATGTGACGATGTAGACAATTCTAGAAACCCTTATAAATCATTCTGTAAAGAAAGATTAATTTGGTGTCATCGCAGAAAAAGCACAAAATATCTGGGACCCTGCCTTCTGCAGGGACTTTGATCCATCCGTCCTGACTCTTGCATTTTAAGCAATTAAGACAAATCCACATAAACTACATAAAATCTTTTCTAACGATCTAGTCTTAACCTTCTTAGCCAAAGAGCTGCCTTAAACAGCTCCAGACCTACTCTTTGGATGGTTCAGAGCAAACAAAAGGCTCAACGACTGTCTGTGAAAAAAACCCACCCTTTCCCCCCCCCCCTTAGGTTGGGTGCAAAGAGCAGGAAAATCCTAAATAACCAACTTGCTTAACAAAACCATTACAAGGAATGTTGCAGTTTCTCACACGGACTAATAAAATATCCCTGGTCTCTGAGGCACTGGTGCTGTGCAGATTTTAGGTCATGTAGACTGGCTGTCCACCTTGGCTCACTCTGAACATCACCCCACACTGCAGCAAGTCCCACTGGCAGAACAGAGATTTACTGTTCAAACACCCGAGAGGAGCTGCTTCTGGAAAGAGATCGAGATGTGGAGGGAATGGTCAGACCCTGCCCTCACCTGCAAAGGCACTACAGGGACTTCCCTCATGAACAAGGATCTAGGCATGGGAATTCCTATTCCCCTTCTCCCACGAGAGGTGTTGGAGACCCTTAGGTATGAAGCAAGTCAGCAAAGGGGCCTCTGACTCTGTCCCAGATTTAACAGCCAGGAAAAGGCTCAGGAAGTTCCCTCTGCTGCTGAGCAAGTGATTCCAGCCAGAAAGGAAAGCTCTCGTAAGCAACAGCACAGGGCAGCTCCCCCTGGTCCTGGGCAAACATGTCCCTTGTTAGCATAAGAAATTCATCTCACCAAACCCTTGTGAGCTGACCTGGATAGAAAAGGATCCCAACATCTGAATTAAGAAGTTAATCAATGTCCAAAATTAAATTACTTTATTATCCCAGCACTGAGCAGCAATCATTCATCTGTAATAGAAAACCAGCAGACAGGCCTGTTCTCATTTCATCCCAGCATGCAGGTTCAAAGGACTCTCCAAATTCCGGTGTCAAGAACAAGATGTCAGACCACCTAAAGAATATAATTGCTATTTAGGTACTGATGAAAGACAAGGGTCTTAAAAAAATAAAACATGCTTTAAAACTCACTACATCCAGATCAAACTCACAACATTTAATTATGTCAAATCACATCACCTATTCTTACTTGCTTATTTTCTATAACCTGGAGCTTTTCTGAGATCCCAAAGTGATCAGTGGTAAGACAACAGATAGGCTGTTAACAAATTATGACTTCCATCTGGTTTATTTGCCTGTATCAGCTCTCACTGTTGTGGCACATTAAATCAGGGTTTCACTATTTCAAGTAAATTCCTTTTGCTCTCATTACCTGGCAGGTTTCTACTGACCTTTGCCTATCAGCAAGAGCACAAATTATTTCTATTCTTATGAACTATGGTTACACTTGTGTACCTCACACCTTTCAAGAGAAAGAACTCATCATATGCTTTTAAAAGTTAAAAATGTCATTCCAGCACACCCTCCCCATCACAGTTTGATTCAATTTTTTGATAGACCAAAAAAAGTAATTCCAAGAACTTTTGATAACTTTAGTTTGGAAAAAAATTCAACACAATGACAACAACCCAAACCAACAACACACCAAAACCCAACAGCAGCTTGGGATAAATGAAGCAAAAAGGAAGGAGTGAGAGAAGCAGGAATTCCTCCTGCAAGGCACTGGAAGGATCATTAGCAGCCACAACCAGACAACTCAACACCAGACTGTCTGGCTGCTGACTTCCAGACCTACTTGCACGGCCCAGGAAAGAGCAACTTTTGCATTGCACCTGGCATAGCAAAGTATTGCTAATTCAGCAGGTCAGTTCCCTTTAAAGAGACAAAAAAAATTCACCAATTTCTTTTCTCTCACCCCTCCCCCAAAGCATCCAAACAATTTACATTTGTGTTTACAAAGGCAGACAGAACAGAAACCATTTCTCTCCAGAGGAGGTGATTTGCTTTGGGATTTCTTAACCAAGACTGGTGCAAAATGTTACAGTTCCCTTCCCCTCTTGGGAAAGTGCTGATACAGCCCCACTGATCTGGTTCTGCTTGCTTTGGTCCCGCTGGTGCTCTCGATCACATACACGCCTCCAAGCTGCTCTTAAATCTCTCTGATGCTTCAAGAGACTAATGCACAAAAACTGAAAAAATCCAGTATTTGTCCTCTCCTCAGCAAGGCCAAAGCCCAGAGAGGGCCTGCAGAGAACAGAAATAGATGGAGGCAGATGCACCCATCGTTTACAGGAGCCCATTATGCAGGCAATTGGTCCATCCATGCAATGCACCACAGTGAGCTGCTGATCTGGGGACTGCACCACATCTGGTTGGTACATAGGCACAGCTGGCACCCTGTAAATACATCTCTGCTGGATCTAAGTGCCAGCAAGAAGAGCAGGAGTAATCTTAATTTACCAAATGCAAAATTTGGATTCTGAGGGGGAGGGGAAAACAAAAGAACGCGCATTAGCACCCCTGCTTTCCTTTTGATTTCTCCCTCTTCACTCTTCCATTGAGGCTCAGAGCCTGGTAGAAAAAAGAAAGGGGAAAAAAACCCAAAACACCCAAGCACCTTAGCACATAGCTAGGGAACCCTCTTGCCTTTATCAGTGCCTCAGTGAGGGGTGAGCGAAGAGGGAACAGAGTCCTGGGGGTTGCCAAGCCCAGGAGTGTCGCATGGCTGGAACAGCAGGGCTTGCAGTGCCATCAATCATCCCCGGGCTGCCTTCAGAGCAGAGCTGCCGACAGCAGCTCCCCTCGCCCGCCAGCGGCGCCTGCGACCACTCGCCCAGAATGCAAATCCCGAATGCAAATCCCGGCCCCAGCCCCGGCAGGGCCGGAGCAAACGCACAAATCAATTAAACAGCAACACGAGTGGGATCGGGGGTGGATCACGGCGCTACAGCAGGAAAACGCAGCAGAGCCAGGAATTGTGCAGGAAATCCAAACAAAATCTCACCTTTACATGATTTCCTCCAATTTTGTTTTTATTCTTTTATTTCAGCTGATGCCAGTAAAAAGATGCATTGTATGAAGCCTTGAGCACAGACCCCTCCTCCCCTCTTTTATGGGGGAGTTATAAAACCCAAAAGCTTGCAAGGGCCAGCTGTTATCAGCACCCTTTAAAAAAGCCTTAGCTCCAAATGTCCTTGCTGGTGCCAAGAGTGCCTGTGCAAGGTGGCTTCAGTTCCCCGTGGCATCAGGATGCGTTCACCACAGGTATTACTCCAGTGGAGAGTGGAGAAGCTCTGGGTTCCTGGGTAAGGAACCCTTTTCTTACAAGAACTGTGAAGACAGGCTCAGGACAAAAAAGTGACTTTCTGTGGGGTATGTTTACAATCCTGTCTCTGTGTGCTCCCAGTGCTTTCACCCTCTGGAAGTACTGGTGAGCAGGGCAATAGTTGCTGACACACCCACACACAACACAGAATTCTTTCCTGCGCCAGGTCTCCCAAGATGTCATTTACAAACCAAAATGTGTGTATCCCACCTCTCCTGCCACCCCATGTGCCTGGGAATCGCAAGCATTGTCCAGCTTCCAGCCCCATCCATCACAGCCTGACACAGAGCTATGTGCTTTGAAATCATCTCCCAGCAGTGTGGCTGACAAAGCAGCAGCCTCATCAAACACAACTTGCTCTCCTGCACCAGGGCTGAAAAGATGGAGTTTAGTTTCTTCAGTTCCCTGACAAAACAAAGTCAGAGGGCAGCTGGAGTGAGGAGGAGAAAATCCCTCCTGGGCAGGGGACCCAAGGCTTAGCCATTCATTCCACAAGTTACATTTCATTATTGCTCATGAATAAACTGATGAATTACACCAGGAATCACAGATGGCACAGAGGGAACATTCAAGTCTAGCAGGGTATTTGTGTTACAATGACAATGATCAATTCCATCAGAAAATATCAAAATGAGCTCTCTCGTCACACAACTCATTTTACACTGTGCAAAATACATCAGAGAGCCCCAGTTTTACCATGGGACCCACAGTCTTATAGGTAGGTTACACAGGTTAGCTCAGGAGACCTCTTCAAAGGATCTGCAGCAAAAAGTTCCTTTTCAGAAGATAAAACCCACCACCACTCTGAACTACATCTCAGATCTCTTGAAAGAACTCTATTCATACCACTTCTGATTTAGCAAAAATTACAATATCCTTACCCAATCTTAACGAGCAGCATAAATTCTTAAACTAAAACTAATTTTTAAAAAGGTGCCATAGTGAGCTATTTGAACTGGTGAAAACGCGCCTGAGAGCACGACTGCAGAGCTATAGATAGAAGAGCATCCACGATTTCTCATAATTCTCTGACACTTGTCTGGTCTGTGATCTAAAACCCTCTGACGTCAATTGAGGTTCCCATTGCAGCTCTCCCTCCAAACACTAAATCAGGAGCACATCAGTAAAGAGAATATTCTTACCTAGATGATGAAGTTTCATCTTGTAAAGACATTTTCCCCCTTTCTTTACTGCCTTCAGGAGGGCTGTTTATGCATGACTTTGAATATCTGACTAGCCCCTCTGACTTTAAAAGGAATATTCAGTGTGTGTGTGTGTGTGAAGCTACAGACACATGCTTTTGTCTTTGCAAGGATGCTTTTCTCCTTTGTTTCTCAACAAAAAAACAAACAAACAAACAAAAGCAATTATAACTTTTTTTTTTTTTTGTAAGGCTCTCAGTATAGGCACAGGTAAGAGTCAATGTTGGTGTTTGCTGGATTTATTTCACAAGTGATTAAAACCTGAGCTTTGACTTGTACTTCTCCGTTGTTGGAATTGTTTTCAACTGTCTCGGAGGCTTAGGGTCATACGTTTCCAGAAAGTCACTATGTGTGCTCAAGAGCAGTAGATACTTCTGGAAGAGGGAATCGTTAAAAGAGTCAATAGGGGTAATGCCTGTGGCTCAAATATTAATCTAACACTACGTTTTTCGTATGTGATAAGCAAGAGTGATCCCACAAAAACAATCCTTGTGAGGAGCAGAGACACGGCCCAAAACTGAGCACTATTCCCATGCAATTTATTGGTCTCCCTGTGCTCTTCCCATCTTAACTATATCCAGCATGCAGATTTCTCCTCCCCCCAGCCAACTGTCCAGTCATTTATTATTTTCTTATTGCTCTGCCCAGGCAGCGTCAGCAAATGTTCCAAGTGCTGGTGTCTTTCCATAGAGTTAATCAGTGTAATTGGGATGGTTTATAGTTCTGGACAGAGTGTTTTGCCATATGGCATAGGAGCCGCGGCCTGCAGGAACGTGGCGGTGGAGCACAGAGACACCCAAGTGCTGCAGTCTGAAGAGATTTTTCTCACTCCAGTAAAGTTGTTACAGCTTTCCCTGGATGGGAATGATCACACAGGGTTAATTCCCTGAGGTCCATGAATAAATGCCTCCCAGCTCCTCTCCTCATGTACAGCCACAGGGACCAGTGGCACCATGGGTTGTCCAGGACTTGAGAGAGTGTTTTGGGATCCTTTGGGTTAAAACTTTAACTGATTACATCCTGTGACTACTGCAATGCAGTTACTTCTGGTGCAAGAGCTAGAACTGGTTTAAAGAGCTCTCAGCAACAGAGCACAGCCATCCAGGACAGAGACATTTAACAAGCCTACTCTTTCTTTCCTGTCCCCATCCTCCTGCCACCCATGGGGACAAACAATAGCTCGTTGCCCATTCTTTCTCAGAGTGAAATCTCCCCACAGGTTCTTGATTTCTGTATCCCTCCAGTCTCACTGTGCTCATCTACTTTCCTATCCTGTTCCAACACCCAGGCCTGCTCCCTGCCTCTCCTGCATAAACACTCAGCTGAATTAAGAAAACAGCCAAGCCCAGATTTCCTCCCCACCTCTGAGCATTAACGCTTAAATTCACCCCGAACACACCCCACACCCCGGGGCTGTGACACGCTGGCAGCTGAGCACGACCAAGGGTTGGACATCACTACTGTGCAACCAGCACATCTGTAACACTCACAACTCCTTGTGCTCAGCCCCAGGATGGGCCAAAAATTCAGTACTGGGGCTCTCTTCTCCCACACAACTCCCCTCTTCCTTCTCCTGTCCACCTCTAATGCTGCAGGCCAGAAATTCAGACAAGGTGATGGAGAAAAACACGCAGGCAATGAGTTTCATCCTATTTAATTGAATTGCATATAAATATTGATTGTGCTATTAATTTTGATAGTAAATCTAATCATTAAAATAAAAAGTCTACTTGCTGTCTCTGCCAAGCCTTCCCAGCAAGGGTCTGGCAGCATTCCCCTCCGGATAACATGTTGGTGTGCAGTCAGAAATAAATGTCTGGGTGCAGAGTTTAGGGCTGCCCCTTTTTCTTTTCACCAGGACAATCTGTCCTTCCTGCTGCTGAGGAGGAGAAAGACAGACAGCCCCAGCATCAGCATCATCTTAATCCAGGCTGGGCTCTGCTGAGGGGCCTCTGGGAGCAGGGAGAGGGTTCAGGAAAAGTAAGGAGGGAGTTTCCATGGTGTGCCAGTTTTAGAGACAAGTTTAGGAGACAACACTCTCGAATGAACGTTCTCTCTAAAGAAAAAGTTTTCAGCACTCCCTCCCCACCACACAAAAGGAATTTCTTGGATTGAAAGTGAAAAAAAACTGTTTGTTTTAACAAAGTGCAGTACCTGTTAATCATGGAGAGCACGATGCCTTTCTGTGCCCAGCTATCTGTTGTTCTCTTTGCAACTGCAACTCTCAGAGCCTGCTGGAGTCAATAAAACTGAGCTGATGAATTCTCCTGCATCCCCAAGCCCCAGCACTGCCCTAGCCTGGCTGTGAAGGTAATGGGGGAAGCAGTTATGCTGCTCAGCTCAGCCTGCCGCAGACCTGATGGATATGTCCCTCTCCTGGGATATCTGCTTACAGAACACATCCCATTCGAAGGACAAATGTGTGAGGCAGCTCACCTGAACGCTATTCCCAATGCATCCCTGCCAAGGTTGCTGGCTTGCTGTGTTTCAAAAATAAAATTTA
Source organism: Pomatostomus ruficeps (assembly GCA_013400735.1). Classification (NCBI taxonomy): domain Eukaryota; kingdom Metazoa; phylum Chordata; class Aves; order Passeriformes; family Timaliidae; genus Pomatostomus; species Pomatostomus ruficeps. The sequence continues at coordinate 148,938 of VYZT01053560.1, forward strand.
AAAATTACAACAAACAACTTCAGAAACCTTTGCTGAGCCAGAACCAGGGCAGGGAGTCAGGTATCTTCTACTTCTCCAGCCTGCAGAGATCCCACTTTTCTTAAGCCACTGATGTGGCACCACTTTACCTTCACAGGGACCTGAGCCTTTCACACTTCGCAGAGATATTTCCTCTGCAAACTCTTGTTTTGCAACAGTTTGTTTCTGCTGCCAGACATAATTTTTTTACACTCAGAATTAATGATTAACAATTAAATTATTTGACAAGGGAATAGAGGCCCTGTGCTAATTAAATTCCTTCATCACTCCTCTTTGAAAAGGGAAAAAAAAAAAAAGAAAAAGGTATTTCTCAGTATCAGCATTCAGCCAAAACAGGGCATTTTGTGATGTTGGACTTAATTAGATGGACAACTACGGCCACAGCCAAAAGGAAAAAAAAAGTATGAAAATATTGCTGAAGGATCATGCAAATGGGAGGAGAAAGAGGAGGAAGCAGCCAACTGGGGAGCCAGGAAACAAGTAAGCACACACATCCAGCCTGCAGAAGAGCCACTTTCTAAACCAAACAATTGTTTATAAGAATATATCATCTGTTTAGCTGAAACAAAATGATGCAGACAGAGTAAACGGTGCCTGTATGGGCTGGGAAAAACCAGCAATAGGTGCCCTGCAAAGCCTGACTGCTCTGTTTTAAGGAGCGCAATCCTGAGCTGCTGGGCTGCTCATCTCAGTCGTCTTCACATCCTGCTCGTGGGCCAGACCTCCCGGGGGCCTGTTGGTGTCTGCTTACATGGCAGCATTAATATCACAAAAGATTATGCTAGTTCATCGACCCTTTGGAGAGATCCTTCCCATTGTAACTGCTGTGATGATTGCCTGATGGCACTTTCTCAGCCAGATCCACCAGGGATTACAGCAGCACAAATAAACCGCAGTCTGAGTGCTATTAAAATGCACGGAGATGCTCAGCTCAGACAACTCTTACACCAGTGCAAACTCCATCCTCGGTGGGTTTATTACAGGCTTTGTCTCCTTTTGTTTGTTCACAGAATAAATCTTCTCTCCGAGCAATACAACAACCCACACTAAATCTCCAATTCTCTTCTATTGCCAATAATTTTCAAATCACTTGGAAATTTCCCTCTCCTTGTCTCTGCTGAGCCAGGAGATGAACAGTCCTGTGGAACTTTCAAGGGTGTTCTGGAAGGACTAATGGATGGAGAAAATCCCAGAAAGCTCCCAAGGCAGCACTAGTCCAGACAGTGCTGGCAGCTTTTTTGGGTGCTGTCTGAGCTAAGCTGCCATTGCAAAGCTAAACTGTCACAACCAGAGTGAAGATTTTGGGGCTCTGTTAGACAGAATCCATCCACCTAAAGCAGTGGGTGGATCAGCCTCTCTGTAGCTCCCAGTGGTGTTTTCTACCATTATTTCTAAGCTAGAGAGTTGACTCAGCTGCCTGCTGTTGGAAAGGCTTTGCTGCTCCCTATGCACTGCTTTCTTGCCTTTTCTTGTTAAATCCAGGGGGGGTCTAGTTCTAGGAAAGCATCAAGTAACCAAACAGAAGCCGGAGGGAGCTCTGAACTCACCATTCACAGGTCAACACCACACAGCAGCCACAGATTCTAAAACACACATCCAGACACTGAAACCACGTGTGACAGTCTCAGCACATCCCCAAAGCTGCTCCCAGGGACTGATTATAGGGATGGGCATGAAGCTGCAGAAAGCAGTGGGGCTGTGAGAGGTTGGTCCTCTCCCAGTTGTTTCTGGGCTTCAGTTATCTAAACATTCATTTCCATGCAGGAAGTGAGCCCATAAAATTAACTTACTCGCAACTTTGATGCAGAAAGGAGGAGAAAATGGCACCCAAGAAATACAGACTCACTCAGCGGTAGTGGGGTGAATATATTGAGCACAGGCTTACAAACTGAATTTACAGGAAAGATGAGCACTGATCCCTGTGCTTTTCCACCTCATTTTTAAAACAAATGCCAGGGGAATTGCAGTTTCTAATTATCTTTTCCCACTTAAAGATTATTAGATGCTTATTAGGTTTGTATTGCCTCTCCCCTCCCACACACATTTTCCATTTCCATATACTTCTTCCAGTCTACAGTTAATGAGAAGAAATCAGTGTATTGCACTGTCTGGCATCTTGCTGAAGTGGCAGAAGTCTTTGGTTACCAAGTCATTTGCTGCTTAATTGAAATCTTTTCTCTGGACTCATTGCCATGCAGACACTCCATTGGAATGCAGCAGTCAAGCCCAGTATTGATTGTCCTCCCCACCCAGCTTTCTTCTTCTGCGTTTGCAAATCAATTGCACCCTGTTGCTTTTCTTCTAAAAACAAATTAAATTAAAAAACAGCACCCATTCCACAACCCCATTTACCCCTGCAATACATTGGTTCTGCTTTACATATTCTCTTGGGGCAGAGATGGGGACAAGACAAGAAAGGGGGCATGGCTGCAGCAAGAGCAGGATCCACACCTTGTCAGGGCACCACCGAGCAGGACATGCACCAGCCCATTCAGATAAGGCCCAGTGTGGGAGTGGATTGGGAATACACAAAGGGGTGAATAAAATCCTGGGTTTAGGCTCTCACTGGAAGTGGTCTGGAATTCGTTTCCCCTCTTCACAGCAGAAATTATTTTTAACAGTTAAAAATCCAGCAGAGAACTCCTTTGCAACTTGCAAAAGGAGCCAGACTGCAGTTGTGAGTTTGCAGGATTGAAAAGCAAGGCTTGGCAAGCCACTGCTGACACCAGAAAGGGAAGTCAATTCAATGCAGGTTACCAGATTTCTGATTTTGAACTTATGCACTCAAGCACTGTTGAATCCCATCCATTTTTTAAAGTTCTGAGGAACAAAATGCTTCAAAATGCTCTTGTCAAGGCTTTGTCAAGATAACATTTGTCTCTTTGGGGTTTCAGCTCAAACTTGCATTGGAGGAGCTCATCTTTGGGACCAGAATCACATTAATACCATGCATAGTTACAGTCCCCAATTCTTCCCAAAAGATCTTGTGTCAGTACTTAGCACTACTCCTGCAGGTCTGACTGCTGCAAAACTTCCCGAGGTGAGGCCCTGCTGCTGTTAGAGGACTCTGGTGTCATTTGTGAGGACTCGTGTAGCCAAATACCTCATGCCTGTTGTAAACGTCCTTAGACCTCCCAGCTGCTCTGTCAGGGGCTCCTCACCATTCCCACACACCCTTTGTAATTTAAAAACTTCAGGAATTTTGCAAAGTGAAGTAATGGCCTTCCTTCCTCCTGAGCAGCTTCCTTTGGCTCACTGTACATTTGCATTGCAATGCTGCCTGCAGGCTTTACCCAGCACCAGGCACCTGAGCCCAGAGGCAGACACAGCTCTCACCCCAAGCACATTGCATAGGTGATTTGGGGGATTTTTTGGATAATCTAGGTAATTTTACTCAACACTTGCAGCCTGGGACCAGACTGGTGTCAAGTAGAAACCATACAACCAGAGGTTGTACGTTCCTGTCTAGGAAGTTAAACCTTCCGGCAAAGCTGAGAACAAGCACCAAATATCACTTGTTCCTGTGTAGATGGCAACAACAGAGTTCCTAAGCTGACATCATCACCCGGCAGATCCTGTAGACAGCCATCAAGCCAGAAGACACATTGCCAGCCATAGGTTTTTGTCGTCTACAAATAAATCCATGACTTCACTCTTTCTGCCCCAGAGGCCATGCAGGTCCCAGAAAGATTCCATTTCCTTTCATCTTCAACCTGATATGAGTGTCATTCCAGGATCACACTCCAGACACACCCCAGCCCACAGCCTGTGTTGCTCTCAGACCCTGCATTGCAGATACCAATAGCAAAGGCTGGACTGATCAGCAAAATCACCCCTCTCCCGTACAGCCCCAAAGGCTCTGAACGAGCTGTACCATCACATGATGCTCATTTAAACCTCAAAATCCAGATTCATCTGATCCCACCTGCCTTTTGGAAAATCATACTGTCAGAGTACTACATATGCTCCTTGCTATTTGCCCTGTAATTAAGCAGTAATTGATGCCCAAGGCTAATCTCAGAGTGTATTTTACCTGTGGAGCTCAGCACCAGAGTTCACATTTGTAATTTAGTGACACGCCAAGGAGCTACACCTAAACTCACAAAAGGATTTTCACTACTCATCATCTCTCTTCTACTTCGGTGGCAGCTGGGATTCTGTATTTGGAGATGTTTGGGCTGGGCAAACAAATTAGTCGAGACCAGCCTCATTAGGAATTCACATGGGTACCCATCCTGCCTCAGCAGGAATAAGATGCTGACTGCTCTGTTTCTGGACCCCAAGCCCTCCCCAGCATGGGAGACACACTGAAACCTCCTCTTTATTTCTACTTGCACAGCCTGGCAGCCTCCAAGGAAGCTGAAGCAGCAGCTCGATCCGCCCCCAAACCCATGTCTCCTTCCGATTTCTTGGATAAATTGATGGGGCGAACTTCAGGATACGATGCCAGGATCAGACCAAATTTTAAAGGTATGCAAAAAACCCAGCTTTGTTTCATTTTGAGACTGAAAACTGCATGCAATCCTCATTAATGTCTTCCTAACGCTACACAAAATATGAATATTTATGTTCTTATGAAGCATGTATTATAACAATATTTTATTTGGCACATGGATCCCTGTAGATATCTGGAAAGACATCAACAAAGGTCTTCTCAGAGTGGAAACAACCTTGTACGAACTTTGCACACAGGAAACATAGGGACCTCCAATCTCTGCTTCAATACAGGGATTGAGGATCCTGTCAAACCAAGCAGAGACTGGCAGGGAGCTGAACATCTTTAGAGGTTAAGAAAATATTTCCAACTTCCCTTTCCCCTGAAGTCACTGCCCACAGCAGCTGCTAATGGCAGGCAATGTTCCCCCCCCCCACTCCCATTGCAGCCAAGAGGAGTCTCTCCCATCAGCTCCAAAGAAATTCCACAGGATGTCAGGGGCAGCCCGAAGCCGTCCCTCTCCCCCACAGTAAAGGAACTCTAAAGCCCAACACTGCTCCATTGTTTCACACCCAATTTTCCCAAACCACCCCCTACTCAGAGGCAGCCAAGAGGCAACAAAACCTCTTTTCTCTCCAAAACACCTTTTCTAGCAAGAGTGGGGTGTGGGGTTTTAGGATGGCTTTTTCAACCTGGTCTAATGGAAGAGGTCCCTGCACATGGCAGAGAGGCTGGAACTAGAGGGTCTTTAAGGACCCTTCCAACTCAAACCATCCTATGATTTTTTGTTTTCCCTTCTTTTTAACTGAGCTCACTTTCCCAGAGCTCTTTGGCCTCAAATCACACGCAGAGATAAAGCAGTACCTGTCCCACTCAGCCACTGCCCAGCCACCTCCAATGCTCATTTTGCTCAATTCTTTTGTGTCCTGCAACCAGTTCCCTCTCCCCTGCAGCCACCGGCAGGGCTGACAGGACTCCCAGGACCATTAATCACAATGACAGCACCTGGCACCCAGCTTAAACCATAAACCCTGTACTGGGCTTTTAAACCCAAAGAAAGGTGGGAACCCTGGGTCCCAGTAACCAAGCAGGCAACAGAGGACACTGCTGTTCTTACCCAAATCACAAAGAGTTAAAACACCATTCTGTAAACCTGCCTACCACTAAATTATGCACACACACAAATTAAACTTTAATATTTAATGAAATGTATACATTCACTTCCTGCTGAAGGCAGCTGTATTGCATTTTTATTTGAGATAATTTAATTTCAGTTTTATTTCAATGAACTACACCTTCCCCTCAGGGCAGTTTTGCTGGCTTAGCCTCCCACACATAAATCAGGCTCCAATTTATATGGGAGGCATAGAAAGTGTTTTACAGAGCTTGGGGTTGTAGCTCTCAAAGCACATAATTTAAATTAACTGCAGTAACTCATAAGGACATTTTAATTGCTTAGATCTAAATGAAAATAATACCAAAGATCCAAATCAGATTGATTTTTGGGGAGGGGAAGATTAACAAAAAGAAGATTGCAGCTTTTCCATAAATGCTATGAAGTCTGGATTTAGCTGTGGATTCACATTCTGAGAACAAAGTAGTAGTATTTGGGTTTTGATTTAAGTTGGAAGATGAAATCAGGAACTTGGGCAGGGACAGAGAGAAGCCTGGCAGGCGCTGGGCAGGGGGTCTCTCACCCAGGCTGAGCCCTTATCTCTGCTGCTGGAAAACTACATTCCCTCACAGCTGCATCCCATCACAGAGGTGGAATACTTCAGTGGCAGGCAGAGAATTTTCTAGAGCCTCTCACAAGCTAAAAAAAAACCCCAAAACCCACCAAATCCTGCAGGGAGCTTGTGATTCCCCTTAGACATTCTGGGAAGAGCTCAGTGCCTCAACAGGGGCTGGGCTGCCCCAAGGAGCCAAACCCATCCCACATGCAGCTTCATGTCAGCACTGCATCAGGAACAGGGTGACCAAAATACTCCATGCCTGTCAGAGTGATGAGCACATGCAGTCTTCCAGGAGACCAGCTCAGTATTTTCCTTATACTGTGCCCTTTGGGGGGGAGTCACATGTACAAGGACCTTTTATGTGGCCCATGAATGGATCCAGAACAGAAAATAAATGCCCTTGAGCTCAACAGAAGGGATGAAACAAGTACTAAAGTCTGATAACTGTGAGCTTTCAGCTTATGGATAAACTACTGGATAAGAGGGGTTGGGGAAGGCAGGGGAAAAACAACAACAAAAAAAATATAATTTTGTGTCCGATAGCTCAGCCCGTGGCAGTGTTTAACAGTCTGGAGAAAGCTGCACAGATTGAACAGTGTCAGATGCTGCTGAGCTGGCAGTGGTTGTCTGGGGGCTGGTTAGACAGCAGCCTGCTTGGATTGCCTGGGACTCACACCAAGAAAACCCCAGCAGAGAGCATCACTGCAGGGGACAGGCACAAACTTTCAGAGGAGGCCAAAGTAGGAGAGGGGGAAAGGGAAATGAAGGGGAGAAAACCAAGCTCCAAATGTTACTCAGTAATCAGGAAAATCTATTAATTTCCACACAGGAGGAAGTTTGCACTGATTAGAGGCACAAGGCTCTCGTTAAAGCCATTCCTCCCCCCCAGAATTTCATCCTGCAGCAAATGCCAGACTGCAGATGTGCCCTTAACAGGAGCATCACTCCCCCAGCAGGCTGAGCCACCAGGCAGTGTTTGAAATGCAGACACCATCCCTGACTCCATAAAAAAAGAGAGAATAATCTGAAAATCCACACTCTCTACTTTCACAGATCTTATCTTCCCAGAAGCATGTGTCACAGGGATGATATGAGATGAATTCCTCCTGTCTAAAAGGGGACCTTGGTCCCTGAGGCAGTGTCTCTGCTCTCTCCTGGGCTGCCTTTCCCCACAGCATCCTGGGCCATGCCCACAGCAGGTCCTTTGACAGCCCCCAGAGCCGAGGTCCCTTTCACTTCAACCTCTACAAAAATCCTCTCACTATACATGGGCAAGCCACTGCTTTGCCAGGCACCAGATATGCCCTGGCTCCAAGATATTCCCCAGCTTTTTGCTTTGTGCTGAACCGCGGCTCTTGGCATCTCCCTCTGTGTAAATGCAAAATTTCCACCTCAGATTTTCCAGGCAATGTTGTGAAACACTTCCAGTCACACCTTTGGGCATCAGAACCATGTGAACAGACTGACCCCCATGCCCTCAACCCACAGTCTTTTCATCCCTCAACCCTCCCTCCTTTCCTTTGGTGACCTCTTAACTTCTCCAGTATGAGCAGGGTAAGCAAAGCTTTGGTTTGAAAGCAAATCAAGCCCAGGAGAGGCAAGGCCCAGAGTCCAGGATTACCTTCTGCAGAAACAGGACAATCAGAGAATTCCTGCTGGCAGAGCCCTGAAGTCTCCTACCCAGCTGTGAGCCCTAACAGGCTGGATCAAGATCATCACCTGGGGTTTGGGGTTTACAGGCAATTCTGCAATTCTGCTTGTAAACACCAAAAGCAACACAAGAAACACAGGTACTGAAACAGCTAAAAAGGAGATCTCAGGATGCTGTCTTTGGGATTTACTCTGCAGAGCAGCCAGTCCCTCCCTGCTCTTTGGGGATGCAGAGGGTCAAACTGGCAGTGTCAGCTCCCCAGCACCACCATCAGCACGTGTGGTATTTGCTCCTTTAGCCAGCCTGATCCCTAAAACCCGCTGCTACGCTGGCTTTGTAGTGCATCATCCTAGTGCAGAAGAATTTAGGTGCTTCATGTGAGTATTTTATAAGTATAGCTCTAAATAAAAGTCAGCTGTCTCTCAGCTCCTTTCTAGGGTAGTTTGCTATCACGTTCAAGGTGAGATTGCCACCCATAGAGACAGGCCAAGATATCTAGAAACTGTCCTGGCTGGCTCTGATCTATTCCTTTTCGTTGAACAGTTCCCAGCAGAGCTCTATAACCACTCGGCCAAACAGGGGAGCAGAGGCAGAGCGAGAGCACTGTCTGGTGTCAAACTGGCATCGGAACAGAGACTACACCAGGCAGGGTCACCCAGGCCTTGCTCCCCTGCTCACCCCTCAGTCACTCTGTTTCCACAGCAGGTTTTAACTCCACAGAGTGGAAATCCTTTGTTTCATGAGCACACAGTGAACTGCTGTTCCAATCTGTATTTGTCATGCAGGCCCACCAGTGAACGTCAGCTGCAACATTTTCATCAACAGCTTTGGTTCAATTGCAGAAACAACTATGGTAAGTAAAAATCACAGCACAGCTGCTCAGCTACTGGCTCAGCCTCACTGCTCTCCCAGAAAACGCAGCCTCACCCTCCTCCTCAGAGTGACCAGGGAAAAGCACTCAGTGCCCCCAAGCTGACTCAAAGTTTGAGTAAATTAATGGTCAACACACAAGACTCATTACATGCAGCTGAAGATCACACAGCCTCTATCTGCATCTTACAAAAACACTGCACAGGCAAAGGACAAGGGTCAGAAAGCAAAACAAATAATCTTTTTCTGAAGGTTTGCCTAAGGCTCCAAGCTCAGCAACAGTTAAAGATACTTTGTGTTTAAGTGGGCATAAATCCAGAATTAATCTGGATTCAAAGAGAAGGGAAATCAACTGAACGCAAATTTGGCTTGCACCAGGATTTCAGATTCCCGAAGATTAAGAGAATTATTAGATTAAAGATTAAGATGATTGTTTTCTTGGAGACATATTTCTGGTAGATAATGGTTTTTACTAGAAAATCAAAACCAATATTTCTGAGTTAAGGCTCACTTCATACAAAATTAGTAAGCGTGGCTAAAGGTTGTATCTAATTGGCAAGGTACTGGGAAGAGAGGATCACTAGAACAGGAGATAATTGCTCCATCTGAAAACTATTAAAGATTGGTTGTGACATAACCAGTGAACAGCAAAGGAAAACTCTGGAGGTATTGTGCCTTACTGCTGTGCTAATTAAAGATAATCCAGAAATATGGTGTTTAATTACCCTTTGGTAATTCTTTTTCTAGAAAAAGGCTGAATGAAAAATGCAAAGCTCCAGCTTCAAGCATTTTGTGCATTCAGGCAGGAAGTTATAGGCTTTACATATAGATCACATCCCTTGACTTGAACAAATTACTTGGCATGCACACCACTGTCAGAGGAGAGCCACAGCTATACAAGCCTCTTCTGACACTACATCATTCTGCTGGAAATGTTTGGGTTGGGACAGTTCAGTTTGGGGGGGTTGGAGAATGAAAAAGCTGTTATTCTGTCCAAGCACAAGGAAACAGATTTTCTGTTGGATTGCAGAATTTGTCAGAGTTCACAGGTGAGAAGTGTAGCATGGATTCATTTGTATATAAAGCAAAAGAGGAAGAACTGCCACCAAAATACACATCTGTTCCTAATTTGCTGATTATTGGTTACCTTCTTTGGCATTACAGGCAATAAATACGGTTCCTACATACCAATCCAGAGTGCAAGGGAGCAGGGCAGGCCCACGAAGGATCCTTGTGCAATGTACAGAGCACATTCCACTGACGTGTTTTTCAGTGCATCTGTCCCACACTGCGAGAGGCACTGGAGCAGCCAAAAATGCCACATGATCCCTGTAAGCAGGATGCTCCACAAAATTAGCACACACGAGCACTAGAGAGATGCAGTTCACCTCCAAGACACGCTGCAGGGACTTGCTATCCTCTCCAGATGCCACTCATTTCATAGGCAATCTTCCATAGAAAAAAAAAATTCCCATGGGAACCCAAGAACACCCTGTGGGCACATTGCTTTGTCTGGAAATATCCAAGGCAGCTCTGACAAGCCCGTCCAGATGTCAGGCTGACGCAGCACCACACACAGCCCTATCTAATGCTCTTGTGTGGGAGCAGCAGTTCTGCTTGTAAACACCAACAGCAACACAGGTACTGAAACAGCTGAAAAAAGGAGATCTCAGCAAGCTGGAGAGGTCCTGGGGATCTGTAACCTGGAATTTACTCTGCAGAGCAGCCAGTGCCTTCCTGCTGTTTCAGGATGCAGCAGGACAAACAGGCAGCATCAGGTCCCCAAGAGCTTCTGGGAAGAACAGACAGTCCTGTCTTGAAGGGCTTTTGAGACAGACGGACTATTTTGAATTCAAACAAGTGGTCAAACACCAGAGGAAGGAGCGGCAGACTGCAAAAGGGAGAGGGGCAAATCAGTGTTTTACCCTAAAGAAAGCCATAGTCTATCACTGACCCCTGGGACTGATAATGGCAAAACTCCCCCAGCTGCTTCACTGGCCAAAAAGAGAAGGAAAATTATGTTTTAAACCCCCATCATTAGGCACCCTAAGCCTGGCCAGGTTCAGGTCTGAGTATTACATCACCTTCTATTTCATTACTATTACACTACTACCTGCAGGAGAAGTCACAGGTTTTTATGGGTACACACCTGCAGTTAGAGAAGGCTTTAAAATGTCCCCATAGTGGGCTGATAGTTCCTACAGAAAATACCACTGCTCCCTTCTAAGTTTACACTGTCTGAATATCACAAATTAGTGTAAACCATGAGCTCACCATGTAGAGGTTTAGAGAAATTAGAGCTAGAGCGCTCAAGGCATCATGAAAGGTAGAGGAAGAGGAGAAAATACAGAAAAATGGAAAAAAGCCCCAGGCATTTGATGCAGGCAGTTGGATCTACAAACCTCAGAAGGAAAGAAAATGAATTGCACCCAAGAGAAGGCACAAACTCCCCAGAGTGGGCAGAAAACTGATATCTGCCCCACAAAGGTTCAAAATTAACAAGGCAAGAAATGGAAAGCTGAAAACTGCTGCAAGGTTAGGGGGAATGAAAGAAAAAAAAAATTATGCACCAAACTGAATTCCGAAGGCAGAGCTGATTTAGAGCAAGGGAAGTAACTCCTTTAAGCATCCTGCAGAGCTGGAGACCCAACATAAAAGCCTCTAGTGGTGCACATAATTGATTGGACATTTATGTTGGATTGCAGCTGAGAGCTTGTGTCCAGCCTCACTTGCCTGGAGCTCTAAGGACAAGGGAACATCCCTGTGAACGCAGCCAGTGCTCCAAAGGGATGGAGAGGACCAGCCCCAACAGCCAGATGAGTGCAGACAGACTCCCCCTGTCCCAGAGCATCACTGCAATAGTGCATCCAACAGCAAAGGATTCCCAAGGACAAGATGCAGCCACTCTTTCCAACTATTTTTATTACAAACACCAAAAAAAAACCAAACCCAAACACAAGCTCTTAAATCCCCTTTTACTGTTCAAAAGCATAAACAGCTCCCCAGCCATACCAGACTATGAAACCTATAGCAAATGTACAAATTCCTCACTCCAAATGAACAGAAGTCAAGAACCTTGGGAACAGGCCTTGGGTTATAGGTGCATAAACTCCACCAGTTTTGGCTTTCCTCTGTGGCATGAGGCAACTGATAGGATTATCTGAGCATTTCATTAACAAACTCCCTGCTATAACAGCAAATGTGAAATTA
>VYZT01053563.1:0-10307 GCA_013400735.1 Pomatostomus ruficeps
CCCAACCCATTCCAGGATTCCAGGACAGCAGAGGGATCGTTCTGTAGCTCTGGCAGCCATGGATGGATGGATGGATGGACGGACGGACGGACGGACGGACGGACGGATGGATGGATGGATGGATGGATGGATGGATGGATGGATGGATGGATGGAGGCACAGCAGCCGCCCCTCGGGAGCCAGGGAGGCGTTTCCAGCCCGCCTGTGCCGTGTCCCCGCAGCCGTGTCCATCCAGGCAGCTGCCCCGGGCCGGCCCTGCGGGGTTTTCGGGCCCGGGCGGGGTGGCAGAGGCCGTTCCGGGCAGCCTGGGGCGCGCTCACAGCACTCGCGATGTCCCCGGGGCTCCAGCAGAGCCCAGCAGCGGCACGGGGGCTGCGGGGCTGCAGCACACACCGTTTATTGTTCTGCTCTTCAAAAGAACCAACACCTCCCGTGTTCCTCTGGCTCTCCGTTCCCCCTGCAGCGCGGGCTGGATTTTCCAGCCGCGGCTGCACGTTTGAAACCCGACCAACAGATTTAGCAAACAGCGTTAATTGCTGTGAAAGCCCTCGGTGCAGAGGTGCCTCCGCCGCGGCTCCCTCCGTGTCCGCTCCTCGGCAGGGATCGCTGGTGTCTCACTGCCATCTGTTGTCAGCTCCATGGAATAAAAACCTGCTCCAGAGGCTTCTTTTTCCTGGGGTTGAGCTTTTCTTTTCCGTAGGAATTTAATTCCAAGGAGACGTGAATGCTCACAGGGTGAAAATCAGCGAAATGAAAGTCAAGAGGGGTCAGAGCTGAACCGGCCTTTAGCAGGGGAATGTCCCATGGATAGACAGGCCTGAGAGAGGGAGAGGCAGACAAGGAACACAAAAAATTCCTGAAGGCAGAATGGGAATTGTTACCTGCTGTTTCCGTGACCACAATCCCAAATTTTAAATGGCAAAACCTCAACAAAATTAGAAATGTTCGTTTATCCCAATTCCTTCCTCCCTGAGTCCCTCTGGGAGCTGAGGTTGGCAGTGGATCTCCTCGCTGGTGTCCTCCCTCTGCCGTGCACACTCAGGTGGCTCAGGAAACGTGGAAACGAGGAAAACAAACAGTTCTGGTGTGCAGGCACCAGAAGAGGAGTCTCAGGAATGCTCCTGCTCCATCTGCTCGCGGATTCATCCATCAAAATGCTCATTAAAATACCAGCGTTCTGATCTCTCTCACACCCTTGGCCTTCTGCTGCCTTCTGCTTCCTCGAGAAAGCGCCTGGATATCACAGTGCCGAGAACGGGAACTCCTGGAATCCCAGGAAAACTGGGAATGTCACCAAACCCTCCTGGGCTGGTGGCTCTGTGCTGCTGCAGCAGAGAGAGGAGGGTCCCCAGCGTCCCCGGGAGAGGCCAGGAGGGACTGGGGAGTCCCAGCAGAGGGAATCGTCCACTGCCGAGGATTTGTGGCCGTTCCCACAGCTTTTATGTGAGCGGTGTTTGGAGTGGGGAAGTTTATGAGCCCGGAGGCTCTCGGGCTGCGAGAGGAGTTTCATTTTTCAAGCAGGACATAAAAGTGTCTTTGTGAGGATCATAAAGAGCTGGTTGGGGCGAGAGCTTAGCAGGCGCTCGGTGTGAATCATCTTTGTGTCTTTTTCTGTTTGGTTTTAACAGTGGTGGTCCCCTCCGGGCTGCGAGAAGCTTGGGAAGTGCCTGAAAGCGCCGGAGTCTGATCCTAGGAAATGCTCTTGGCCTCACTGACGGCTGCAGCCCCGCAGAGCTGCCCAGCGAGCCCGAGGCAGCCGGACCCCGAGTTTCCAAAGCGTCTCTGCTCCTGTGGCACTCCTGTTTACACAGGAAGGGTGTGATGCGGGCGTGATATCATCCCTCGCCCTTCCAAAGGGGCCAGTGTTTATATTCCTCGTGCTCAGGGTTCAGCCTCCACTCCTCTCCTCTCCCAGTCGTTGCCCTAAATGGTAACTCCAGCGAGGATTGTTCAGCTCCCCGGACAGCCACGGCTCTGCCATCAGCTCCGAGTGCCATGGATCACTCCTGCTCCTACCCCAGCCTTGTCCTCAGAGCCACGGGACGGGTCAGGAAGCTCGGAGCTGCCAGAGAGCCCTGCCCAAGCTGCCCGTGTTTTGTTTGCCTGTACCGTGTTGTTTTAACATTTGATTGCCTCTGTGAACTGTGGACATCCCCTTGTTTTTCCTTTCTCCCTAAATCTGGGAGTTCTGGGGGCGAACGAGGGGTCCCTGCTGTTCCCAGCTGAGGGGTTGGAGCTGGGGAGAGCGCCCGGAATTCCTTCCCTGTGTAGCTGCAAACATTCCCGAGGTTGTGGTTTAAGGACAGGTGAGGTCTGTGTTCAGGTAAGCGTTGGATTGGGATACAGCCCCTGCCAGTGCCTGAAAGGGCTCCAGGAGAGCTGGAGAGGGACTTTGGAAAAGGCCTGGAGTGCCAGGACGCAGGGAATGGCTTCCCAGTGCCAGAGGGCAGCGATGGATGGGATACTGGGCAGGAATTGTTCCCTGTGAGGGAGGTGAGGCCCTGGCACAGGGTACCCAGGGAAGCTGTGGCTGCCCCTGGATCCCTGGCAGTGCCCAAGGCCAGGCTGGACAGGGCTTGGAGCACCCAGGGACGGTGGAGGTGGGGTTGCACTGGATGAGCTTCCAGGTCTTTCCCAACCCAAACCACACCAGGGTTCTGTTCCTCACTGTTGGTGCAGGACGTTTGTGGGGAGCTGGGGCTCAGGTGTTCATTTTGGGGCTTAATTTCCAGAAATCCAGGTCTAAAGCTGCTCCAAGCCCCAGTTCCCAGCTCGAGCTCCAGGCTCAGCCCAGTGCAGGCTCAGCAATGCCCCTGGGCATCAGCCCTTCACTCCTAACCCCATTCCCGGCGTGCTCTCCCAGGAATTCTCCTCGTGCCAACCTCCCCAGCCTGGCTGCAGCTCTGCTGAACCCAGAGCTCCTGGGGAGCCCGGAGCCTTCGCTCAGCTCCGCAGGGCAGATCCCGGCTCAGCTCTGCAGGGCAGATCCCGGCTCAGCCCTGGAGCCTGAGCCACACCCTCCCTGTCCCTGATAAACCTGTCTGCAGCACAACCAGGCTCCCCTGGGGCTCCCGGGCAGCGGCTGCAGGGAACCCTCAGCTTATTTGGGTTCAAACTGAAAGAGGGGAAATTTAGATATGAGGAAGGAATTGTTCCCTGTGAGGGCGGTGAGGCCCTGGATCCCTGGCAGTGCCCAAGGCCAGGCTGGACGGGGCTTGGCCCACCCTGGGACAGTGGGAGGTGTCCCTGCCATGGCAGGGGTGGCACTGGATGAGCTTTAAGGTCCCTTCCCACCCAAACCATTCCAGGATTCTCCATTTGTCCCCCAACAGCTCCACTTCCACCCCTGCAGTGTTTTCCTGCCCTCTCTGTGTGATGTGGTGCTGCCTTCGGGAAATCCAGGTGCTCTGTACCTGGGAACGGCTCAGCCTCCTTCCCTGCAAAGGCTGGAGCTGCCTGAGAGCTCTGCCTGTGCCAGCTGCTGAGCTCCGCCAGCTCTGGGCTCTCCGCTGCTCGTTCCTCTCCTCCGGTAATCCCAACCACCCCTGCTGCAATCCCAAATACTCCTGTAATCTCAACACTCCTGTAATCCCAACCTCCCCTCCTGTAATCCCAACCACTCTTGTAATCCCAGCCACTCCCACTCTCCCCGTTCCTGGTCTGTGCACCTGTAATCCCTCCACGGTAATTCCCCGTGTGTCCCGTGGGGCTGGATAATCCCCTAGGGTTGAAATGAGGACAGCACTCGGGTCCTTATTCAGCTCCTGCTGTTCCTCCTGCCCCTCAGAGCTCCCAGCCGGCATTTCACAGCTTCTGCACTCTGAAAGAGGCATTTGTTTATAGCCCTCATTTCTCAGGATGTTCCCAACCGTCCTTCAAGGCTATCACGGCATTCCCAGCTCGTCCATAACATCCCTCCTTGTTTAGGCACAGCTCAAGGCTTGGCAGATGGGGCGGCCGCTCCCTCAGAGGGCTGGGAGCTGCTGTGGGTCTGTCAGCCCAGGAGAGCAGATAAAACCAGTGACTCCCAGTCTGCTGGGCTGCTCCAGCTCTGCTTTGGTGCTTCTCCATGGCCAGGGAAGGGAACGGAGCTGGGAAGGGGCTGGAGAGGCTGAGGGAGCTGGGAAGGGGCTGGAGAATCCTGAGGGAGCTGGGAAGGGGCTGGAGAATCCTGAGGGAGCTGGGAATGGCTCAGCCTGGAGCAAAGGAGGCTCCGGGGGCCCTTCTGGCTCCGCACAACTCCCTGCCAGGAGGGGGCAGCCGGGGGGGAACAGGGACAGCAGGAGAGCTGTGCCAGAGGAGGCTCGGGTTGAATATCAGGGAATTTTTGTTCATGGAAAGGGTGAAAAGCATTGGCATGGGGCTCTGGTGGAATCTCCAGCCCTGCAGGTGTGGAAACAATGTGGATGTGGCACTCGAGGACACTCAGAGGTGCTGCTGGGCTGAGGGTTGGACTCGAAGACCTCAAAGGTCTTTTCCAACCTCAATGATTTTGATTCCAGAATTCCACCACCCGGATCTGTCCGAACCCTGCGTTCACTACAAAACTCCCGCCAGAGGAGGGAGTCAGTCCATGGCTGCAGCTCCCTGGAAATCCTCTCAGCCCTCAAACCGTGTGAGGTGACAACTCTTTGCGGGGTTTTGTGCTGCTGGGGAAGAATCCCCCCAGGATCAGAGCTGAGCCCTGGCCTGGCCACGCTCCTGAGTCCCCAGCAGCTGTGACAATCCATGGGGAGTGCTCTGGACACCTCCTGCCTGTTCCTCCTTTCCCCTTGCACAGCTGCACTTTGGGAGATTTGCTGTGCCCTGGAACTTGCTTGGACAAGTCACCCCGCTCCGAGCAGCCACTGCAAACCCTCCTTCCTGCCTGGAATGATCTCAGGACACGGATCCTGGAGGTAAACTTGGCACTAGGAAGCGAGTAAGGGAATCCATGGAGTGTCTGTTTGGAACAAAAGGGCACGGAGCGGATAATAAATAATCAGGGTTTAACGTGGCAAAACTTCTGCTTTAAATTTAAATCGGAGTAGTTGTTTTACAGCTGGGTCATGGGAGGAGTTTTGAATCAGTGCCTTTCCTGAAAATGTACAGATTTCAAAGCTGTGAGATAAAGAACTAATGAGGAAAAATAAACGAATTTATCAGAAACGCAGTCTGTGGTTTCACCTGTAAGCCAGGGCAACAACACCTTGCCTGGGACACTCTCCCAGCTTCGCCTCCTGGATCATGGGACTGACCTGGGTTAAAAATAACCGGGTTTGTTTTCCCGGGATTATTTTCACCAGGGATCAATCTCCCGGCCCCCACGGTGCAGCTCAGGGGCTGGGGGGGCAGCAGGGCTGGCACAGGGGTGGGGATGGTGCCCGGTACCCACTCAGGGCACAAAGAACCCTTAAAAACCACCCTGAGCGGCGGGCCCGGAGCTCCCAGCTTGGGAACTGGGGCTGGAGGGGTTTCCTGCCCACTCAGGGACCTGCAGCAGCCAAACTCGTCTGGTGGTGGCTTCTCCTCTCACAGAAACGCCGAGGGAACGCTGGAGTCCAGGGCTGTGCTGCTCCTTCCTCTGTATTTATTATGCTGAACGCTAAAAGCTTCATCTCTTCCCTGGCTAAGAGTCCGAGGAATTCCGTTCCTGCCTTTAATTCCCAATTAGCTGAGCCTCCCAAGCCTCCCCGCTCTGCCCCCGAGGCTCTGCTATCATCCCACCCTCCGTGCAGAGCGGCTCCCGAAATGGATGGAACTAATAATCGTGGAAAAACTCCGCGTTTCCAGCCTCCGGCTGCGGGAGCGGAGCCTCCATTTCAAACCCGGCGGCGACAAATGGATTATTTCGGTGGCAAATCGGTCCCTGGGGCCCGGCAATTTGGGGAGCTGAGCGCTGGAGCTGGGAAAGCAGCAGCTCCATTCCAACCACTCCGAGCCGGGGTTAATGCCCTGAGTGCAGCACGGAGGGACAGCTCGGCCCTGCTGCCCGGGGGAAGCTCGGGAATGTGGTGGTGACGGGAAAAATGGGGAAATTTGGAATAAGTGAAGAGAGAATTCCCATGGATTTGCTGGTGGAACCTGTGGGCCGAGGTTTTGGGGCAGTGACAGTGGGGTTTGAGTGAAAGAAGTGGAATTAATGTCTCCAGGAAGGAGGTTGTGGGGCTTGGAAGTGGCAGTTCCCATCCCTGTCACCTCGAGCCTTTCCCAAACATCCCGGACACCATCCCAAAATTCCTGGTGTCACCTGAGGGATCTCCTGAAGGTTGGACCCTCTGATTCCCCCAGGGACGACAGCTCTGAAATAACCACCTGAGAGAGTTCCAGCAGCTGAGGAAGGACCCGAGGAAGGTGAGAGCTGCCCGGAGTTTGTGGGGGAGGAGGTTTGGGGGTCCTGGGCGGTGCTTTTGGGGCTGCAGAGTCCCCAGCAGCCTCTGGAGCGGAGCCAGCGCAGAAATCCCTCCCCGGGGACCCTGCCCTCGCCCTCAGCGCTGGGAAACTTGACAAACCAAACACGCTTTGATTCTCTCAGGAGTCACTTCGCTTGTTCAGCTTCCAAGTCACTGTTGTGCCGCTCCAATGGCCTGTTTTCCGTCTCTCCGAGCAGTTAGAATACTTGGAAATCGACTTTTCCTTTTGTTTTCTGGATGTTTTTCTGTGTTATCAGCAGGCGACACCGTGGTGCCCCTTGAATTAAACTGTCAGGTTTTAAGAGCAGCTGCGAGGGAAGAACTGAAATCCCATTTTGGGTTCTTTTTTTTTCCTCTGGAAAATGGCTATTTTAAACACCACGGCTCCATTTGCCTGTTTTCTTTCTATCCCCTTCCACCGTTTCAAGTTTTGTTGTTGCTCGAAGTCTGCTCGGGATTATATAAATCCTAAATAAAGGTGGATCCGTAGCCAGGAGCTTGCGGTCTTTCAGGAGGGAGAAAAAACTTTCTGCCTTGCAGCTTGTGGAGCGAGAGAGGCAATCTGGCAGCTCGGCGAGCCTTTGTCCCTCTTGGAGCCACTTAACACCCCGGCGGTGACAGAGGCTGGTAGCACAATTCCCAGCTGAAAGGCCGGGCAGATAAAAGCCAGGAGCGAGGAACGCGAGCCAAATCCATTAGTCCTGGATCAGACACAAAACCCAGCCCGGCCAGCGCAGCGAGAGGAGTTTTGTGTCTCCTCCAAGCGCCTGATCCAACCTGCTGCAGTGGGCTTGGGCTCCCAGGGAGGCAGAGCTGGATCACGACACTTTTTTTGTCCCCTTTTTAGGGGGACAAACCCAGCCCCGAGGCTTCCACCCCGAGCCCGGGGATCTGGCTGGGCAGCTGCATTCTTCTGGTGTTGAAATAAGATATTTCAAATTTGTTGTTGTTGGGTTGTTTTTTTTTTTTTAAAGGGTTTAAAGTGCATGTGTTTCCTCAGCCCAAACGTTCCAGTGGATTTGCAGGGAAATTTTTGCGCTGGTTTTCCCTCGTGGAAGGCGGGGGGGGGATGTCGAAATCTTGGGGCGTTTTGTTCCACTTCGCACCGAAGTGTTAAAATCCTGAACGGAACAGAAACTTCCAGGCTCAGCACAGCTCTTTAATTGCCCGGTTAAGCTGATTAGAGATCACTCCCGAGCTTTTATACTCCAAATTTCTGTGCTCCCTGGCCAAGAACCCCTCTCCTTTCAGGATCTCAAAGTGCTTTAAATCACTGACGGCCTCTGCGTCCAGAAAAGAGGCAAAACCAGAATCTCCTGGGGAAATGCAGATTCCAGGTGGCGATTCCTCTGCCAGGCACAGATCAGCCCCGGGCGGATGTGGAGTCACCTCCCGGCTGATATTCCAGAGCCCTTTGACATCACATTTGGAAAGGGGTCCTAGGAAAGTTCTCTGCAGATGGAAATCGCAGCAGGAGTCAGCGCTGTTGTTCGGGAGGCTGACCTTGCAATGGGGATAAATCAGGAGTTCTGTCAGGAATCTCAGGAATGTGGCCTTTTAACCGCGATTTCTGGCAGCTGGGTCACTGCGGGGCCGATTTGGTGCAACCTTTGTGCCCTTCCCGGCAGAGCTGATGGGGACAGACCCATCCCACCTGCGAGCAGCAGCGATCCCGGCTGTGGGGCGGAGCACTGGGAGCGCTCAGCTGCTCGTCCTGGTGAAGCTGCAGCTTTCCCAGGGCTGGGACGGGATGAGGGGCCTGGGAACCTCACTCAGCCCCCAGGAAAATGTGTTGGAGTCTCCCGCAGTGAGGGTGGGATCGTGGGGGGGTCACAAACCAGCCGGGGGTGACACAAACCCCCCGTTCCGGCCCCTCCGTTAGTGAGAGGCAGGAGCAGGACAGCCTGGCAGGCTGAAAAGAGCCTTTTTCCCAGGAAATAAGCTCCTGCTTATTTATTTCCACGAGTAGGCAGATAAATTCCATCAGCGATTCCATCTGCCAGGAAGAAGAGGAGTTGCTGGAATAGCTCATTGTCCGGCGCTGTGGCTGTAAGGTCACCGGAGGAACCCGTCCAGCTCATCCCGGGGAGCGAGGGAGCTGCCGAGCCCCGGTCCCACTGAAAGGCTGAGCCCTCCCTCCCTGTTTGCTTCCCCGGAGCAGCTGCCCGAGAGGAGTTTTCTGGTGCCAAAAGAGATAATCTGAGCTCGGGGAAAATCTTCGTTTGTGAGGGAATGGCTGTGAGGGGAGCTCGGGCTGTTTCTGGCAGAGAGAGCTCAACAGGAGCTGGGGTTGTTCAGCCCCGGGAAGAGGAGGCTCCAGAGGGACCTCAGCGCCCCTTCCAGGGCCTAAAGGGGCTCTGGGAGAGCTGGAGAGGGACTGGGGATGAGGATAAGGGGGAATGGCTCCCCAGAGGGCAGGGATGGATGGGATTTTGGGAAGGAATTCCTGGCTGGGAGGGTGCTCAGGCCCTGGCACTGCCCAGAGCAGCTGTGGCTGTCCCTGCATCCCTGGCAGTGCCCAGCCTGGACAGGGCTTGGAGCACCTGGGGCAGTGGGAGGTGTCTCTGCCCATGGCCGGGGCTCTCCAGAGGCTGTGGGGTGAAGTTTTCCCCATCGCAGCAAAACCTGAGCTCAGGCAGGGCTGTTCCAGCCTCCAACTGCTCCTGCTTCCTGCAGCGAGCCGTGCCTGGCTGGGTTTGGAGCAGCTCCAGGGTGTGTTTGCTAATGGGAAAGGAGCTCTGAACTCATCCAGTGGATTTTGCACGGCCAAACACCACTCACCAGCGGGAGATGGGAGCTGTGGGAGCTCCCTGACCTGCCCGGGATGCGGGGACACCAGGAGCTGTTGGTCGGGGACCCAGGGCTGTGTTATCGCGGGTGTCATCCCAGCCAACGGTTTTACCAAACCCAGAGTGACCCAGGAGGTCACACGAGGTGACAAGGGATGGAAAGGCAGGAAATGGTGAAGTCCTGAGCAGTTTGCTGTCCCTGCAGGGCTGGGCAGGGTCAGGGGTGGAACTGGAACCCCCAGGCAGGGCTCCTTCCTGAGGCTGGGCCAGGCAGGGGAATCCAGCTCCACATGGAGCAGGAACCTGGGCACTCTGGGGCTCCATCCACTGCCGTGCCAGGGCTCTGTGTGCCTGGGAACTGCAGCTCCATGTGCCAGGGTGCCAGGGCTCCATGTGCCCAGGAATTTGGGCTCCATGCAGCAGGGGATCAGAGCTCCATGAACCCGGGAATTGCAGCTCCATGCACCAGGGGATCAGAGCTCCATGAACCCAGGAATTGCAGCTCCATGTGCTGAGGTGCCAGGGCTCCATGAACCCGGGAATTGCAGCTCCGTGCACCAGGGGATCAGAGCCCCATGAACCCGGGAATTGCAGCTCCGTGCACCAGGGGATCAGACCCCCACGCACGGGGGAGTTTGGGCTCCGTGCCCGGGGTCTCAGAGCTCCGAGCACCAGGGAGTCAGGGCCCCACACACCGGGGGTCCCGATGCCCCGTGTCCGGGGGTACCCGACCTTCATGCCCTGGGGTTTGGGGCTCTGGGATATTTCCATGTCTGCAGTATCGGAGAGCCGAGTGCTGGGAAGTCGGGGCTGTGTGCAGGGGGATACCAGAGCTCCGCACACCGGGGGCACTGATGCTCCGAGCCCCGGGGTACCGGAGCTCCAAATACCCGGTGGACTGGGGCTCCACATCCCGAGGTACCGGAGCTCCAAATACCGGGGGACTGGGGCTGCAATGCCCCGGGGTACCGGAGCTCCAAACACCGAGGGCACTGATGCTCCGAGCCCCGGGGTACCGGAGCTCCGCGCCCAGCGGTTCCCGGTGCCCGCAGGCTCCGGAGCCGCCCCGGGGCGGGCGGAGCCGCCGTCCCCGCCCCGTCCCGCCCGCCCGGCGGTGCCGGAGCTC
>VYZT01053563.1:10395-22642 GCA_013400735.1 Pomatostomus ruficeps
GGAAGGACCCGAGGATGGGGACGGGGACGGGGACAAGCATGGACCGGGAATGGGACCGGGACAACGGCCAGGGATGGGGCCAGAACCGGGAATGAAGATGGGAATGGGAATGGGATAGACACAGGGATGGGACCGGGACCAGGGCCAGGGGTGGGATCAGGGAGGGAACCAGGACCGAGACTGGAGCCAGAACGGGGCATGGAACCAGGACAGGGGTCGGGAATGGGGCCGGGGATGGCCCCAGGGCTGGAATTGGGGATGGAACCAGGACAGGGGTCGGGAATGGGGCCGGGGATGGCCCCAGGGCTGGAATTAGGGATGGCCCCAGGGCTGGAGCCCGGCCGGGACTCGCTGCCAGCTCCTGTCCCTGCTGCCCATCCCTGCCCGGGCAGGAGCCCTCCCTGGGCTCAGGAGCTCAGTGTTCCCAGAGCAGCTCCCTCACCCCCTGCCCTCCCTCGCTGCAGCGACATCAGCCCCTTGCTGAAGGATCCTGTGGCCTTCAGGACTCTGATTGATCTCCTGGAGGATCATTTGAGGGCCTCTTTCCCCAAAATCGACTTCATAGCGGGTGAGTGTTGGTCGAACACCCCTGAGGCCGGGGCAGAGCCCGGGTGGGACGTGTGGGGTGACCCTCCTGGAAATGCTGCAGCCCTTGGACACGAAAATCACTGAACATTGGCCTCTGTCATGTGGCAGCAGCAGCCTGGGTTATACCCTTAACCTCCTCCTGTGATTTCCTGAAATACTGGTTTGGGATGTGGCAGTGCCCTCTGATCCTTCAGTGGCAATTGCATAATTAATTGCTAATAAAGAGGGAGCACACAGAGCGCTGTCCCCGGGCAGGCTGACCCTGTCCCAGCTGCTTCTCCTCAGGGAGCCTTGGAGGTGTTCACCCAGCAGCGCCCAGGTTCAAGGAGCACAGCCCAAACCTGGCCCAGGTGTCTTGTGACGAGTGAATTCTGTGCCCAGGGGTGCAAAGTCCCTGCCTGTGTGGCCGAGCTGATACCGGGGCTCTGCGGGGTTTATCTCTGAGGAGAGGGGCCAGAGGGGAGGGAAATGGGTTTGGGGCCCAGCGTGGGCTGTGTTTTCAACCATCAGAAGTGACTTCAAGAGTGAAATGCTTTTAGAGCCCCCTGAATGGGAGGATAAAATGAGGGGATCGTCCCAAGACCCTCATCCAGTGAAATGGCTCCGATCTGAGTGGTGGGACAAGAGGAAAAGGCCTAAAATTGCACCAGGGGGGGTTTAGGTTGGATATGAGGGAAGATTAATTCCCTGAGAGGTGATCAGGTGTCGGAACAGGCTGCCCAGGGCAGTGGTGGGGTCACCATTCCAGGAAATGCGTGGATGTGGCTCTTGGGGACACGGCTCCGCGGTGGCCATGGCAGTGCTGGGGAATGGTTGGACTCGATGCCTTTTCCAGCCTGAACCTTTCCCTGATTCCCGGATTCCCTCGCTCTGCCCCCCAGGCCTGGACTCGCGCGGGTTCCTCATCGGGCCCCCCCTGGCGCAGAGGTTGGGGATCGGCTTCGTGCCCGTGCGGAAAAAGGGGAAACTCCCCGGCCCCACCGAGTCCGTCTCCTACACCCTGGAATATGGAAAGGTGACTCCTGGGGGGCCAGGGGGGCTCAAACCAGCGGGGAGGGGGTCCCAGGCCGGGTTCCTGATGCCGTGGATAACCCAGCCTGGCACAACCCTCAGGAACGGCCCCGAGGTCACTCTGGGTGCTGTTCAGTGCTGTGCTGTGATGTTTTTGAGGGAGTTGGTGCTGTGCTGTGGTGTTTTTGATGGGTTTGGTGCTCAGGCTCGGTGCTAAATGGCTTTCTCTGGCTTGAATTCAGGGCCATGACCACGGAGAGGGTTTCCCACTCTGGCAGCAAGTGCTGTAAGTCAGAGCCCTCCCGCACGGCTTCCCCCCGTCCTGCCCCGTAACCCCGCGGCTGCTCCGGGACTCAGCCTCAACCGCAGCTTCTCCCACTCATCATTAACAGCAGCAGAACCCCCGAAGCCGTGGGGATTGTTTGGGCCAACCCTGGCATGGGACGGGCTCCTGGGACACATCCAAACAGCTGCCAGGGTGGCTCTGGCTGTGGGCAGAGCTCCCCAGTGCATGGCCGGAGGTTTTCCTCGCTGGAGAACAGCTCTGGGATAAGATTCCACCATAACTCACATGAAATTCAGGATCCTGGCGTGCCCAAGGGTTGGCCCAGCAATCCCCTCCCCGCTCTGTGTTTCCACAGCGCTCCCCTGTAGCTGGAATTTCGGGATTTTAGGTGCTGAGCATTCAGGGTGATGCCGCTGAGGACTTGTCCGTGTTCCAGCAGCTCGTGAGGGGTTTCTCTCCAAGGCCAGGCTAAACCAGAGCTGCTCTTTGCTCCCTGCAGGCTGAACTGGAGATCCAGAGCGACGCCGTGGAGCCGGGACAGAAAGTTGTCATTGTGGATGATCTGCTGGCAACTGGAGGTGAGGGGAGCACGGGTGACCCACGAACATTTGTGTTCGTGGAATCATGGAATGGTTGGGTTGGATAAATCCCATCCAGGGATCCAATCCGTGGGCAGGGACACTTCCCACTGTCCCAGGGTGCTCCAAACCCCGTCCAGCCTGGCCTGGGACACTCCCAGGGGTATCTACAGCCGGTCGGGGTGGCAGCAGGGGTGGCTGCAGGGCTGGAAGCTGCCCCGGAGTGAGGATGTTTCTCTGCTCCCCACACAGGTACCATGAGCGCTGCCTGCGAGCTGCTGAAGAGGCTGAGGGCTGAGATCCTGGAGTGCCTGGTGGTCATTGAGTTAAAAGCCCTGAAAGGGGCAGAGAAACTCAAATCCATCCCCTTCCACTCCCTGCTGCAGTACGACTGAGGAGGGACAGGAAAGGGAGCGCTGGGAACAAATCTGGGGTTTATTCAGAGTCTGGGGGTCACGAGGGGGTGGGCAGGGGGTGAAAACACAATTCTGAGCACGGCCAGGTGCTCCTCAATCCTGAATTTCCCAAACGCTGCGTTGAGTGTGAGGACCCCTTTTGGGGATGAAGGAACAGGCTGATTGTTCAGGGATGGAGTTCAGGATTCACTGAACCTGTGGATTTTAGACCAAAGTGACAACATTTGCTGCTGAGGCAGGAGAGCTCTGGCAGGGCTCTGAGCTGGGCCTGTCAGCCTCCAGGAACCTGCTAAAAAAATTCCCAAAGAAACACAGGAGATGGGCAAAAAGCAATTATTTCCGTGAGGGATAAATGCTGCTGTGTGTGACCAGGGGATGGTCGGGTTGGTCTGCTCCCACATCAGGGCTGTGCTCGTTGAGGAGAGTGAAGTTCTGCTGTGTCCCTAAATCAGGATGGTGCTGGTGAGGATGAGCTCAGTCACGTTTTCCTTCCCTGGAGACCAGGGGCACTTTTTATTCAGCACAAATCCCCATCTCCTGCTCCACATCCCCCTCCCCGTGCTGCTGCTGTGGAGTTTGGGGCTGTCAGGGCTGCTGCCAGTTCGGAGCCTGCCCTCGGTGGGAGTTTGGGGTCAGGAAAGGTGTCCTGGAGGTCTCAGGGATGTGGTGGGTGGTGGGAGTTTGGAGATGCTTCCTCCAGTTTGGTCACAGCTGAACCCCCGTGTGCCAAAGCTTCCACAAGCCTGGAAACATCAGGGACTGCACTCACGGGTAAAATAAATATTGAGGTATTTTTATGTTTCCTAAACCGTCTCGGAGCTGTTCCTGCAGTGGCTGAGCCGTTAATGACCCTTGGGAGCGGCTCCCTCCAGCCCAGGTGGTCAGTGGGGCCCAGCCATGGTGTGAGCTCTCCCTTATCCCCCAAAAAACTTGGAATTGTGTTCCAGGGAGCATCCAGGTGCCTTTTCTTCATAACTTTGCATCAACCCCTGGCTGGAGGGGTTTGGTCAGCTCAGCTTGTCCCCAACCAGCACCTGGGGCCACCTCCCACCCAGCCCTTCCACTGGTGAGGACTGTCCCAGCTATTTTTATCCCCGTTTCCTGAAACTCCCTGTTTCCTGAAAATCCCCATTTCCCGAAAATCCCCGTTTCCCACTTCAGTTCCCGCTGAGGGACACCGTTCCCTGCGGATCAGCCTGCCCCGGGGCACTGCTCCACAGCCACCCGTGGGCAGCACCTCACAGATTTGGCAGATTTGGCACCGGGAGAGGGTCCCGGCTGCGGGGGAGAAGGGAAAATCCGTTCCACCCCGAAGAGCCACGGAAAGCGGCTGCGTGCCGGGGAAGCGGCGTCAGCCCCGCCGGTGCCAGCAGGTGACATCAGGGAACGCGGGGACGCTGCCCCGGCCCCGGCTGCGCTGCCAGCAGCCCCTGATGTCATCCGGGCTGAGCAGCGGTGGCTTCCAGGTGGGAGAAGGGTTTCATCCCGAGGAGCAGAACGGGAGCTCGCTGGGAGCTCTCCTGGGATGTGAGGGTGGCTGATTCCAACCCTGCTCCTGGAATCCGGCCCCTTTCCACGGCGGTGAGGTCCCTGAGCGTGGCTGAGAGCCCGGGAGCCCTCCCCAGCCTCACAGCCAGCCCTGCACATCCCTGCGCCGCGTTCATTCCCTTCTCCTCCTCCCTGGAAACTGGGCACGCTGCTGCCAGCGGAGCCGGCCAGCACGGGCCTGGGGGAGGAGGAGGAGGAGGAAGGGTTTTTGCTCCCTCGGGAAGCGCTGTGGGATCTCGGATGCTGCCGGACTCCAGCCCAGCAGCCAAGGTGGGGAATCTGCCCAGGAGCAGCACTGGACGGAGGAGGATGGAGTCACCCTTCCCTGGAAGTGTCCCCAGCGCTGTGGGGCTCAGGGACAGCGCGAGGTGAGCTCTGTGTGACGTGGCCCTGGCAGCTCCCAGCCGGGCGCGGTGCCAGCCCAGCGCCTCTGCAGCCTCCTCACCCTCTCCGTCCCTCTTCCCAAACCACTTCAGCCGAGCTTTTTGGGATTTCCCCTGGGAAAAACCCACCCTGGATCCCTGTCAGCCCTGCCTGCCCCTGTCCCTGCAGGAGCCGCTCCCCCGGCCCCATCTACAAAAGCCGCATTCAGCTCCCTGCGAACCCACGCTCACTTTTTCCAGTGAGTGTTTCTCCAGGAGCTGGATGAGGACCCAGCCCTTCCCGGCGCCAATTGCCATGGAGAACCACGAGACAGGCAGCGAGGAAGAGAGCACTGGGTTAACAAGAGTCAACTATATTTAAAACATTTAATACAAATATGTTTTGACAAGTCCTGCAGTTGTTTCCAGCAAGACTGGAAGATGCGTTTTTCCTCCCTTAAAAACACAACAAGGCTTGAAGCTGCAAAAACCAGAAATTTGTGACTTTTTCTCTCGCTCTTTCCCGCCTGTCACCCTCTCAGCCTGCCCCGTCCTGCCTTCACCCTGCCAGGACCTGGTTAATGGAAGAAACCTCCCAAGTGGAACCTTCAGAGACCCCTCATGCACTGAAACTTCAGGAGAACACGGGAAAGAAGAGGAAAAGGCTCCTTGGGGCAGGGTCACTTTTGTCACCACCCTGGACTGCTCAAGGATTAGGGGACCTACAATCCTCAGGGATCCTGCACAGGAATTAGATAAATTAAGGCGTTTTGCCCTTCCTCAGCCAGCGCTGAGGACGAGCCTCCCGCCAGCCCACCCCAGAACCCGGAGCGCTGTCAGGACTTGCTACATTTCGATGAGATTGCACTGAGAAAACTTCAACCCTCGCAGGGCTCAGAGGGCTCCGGCCTCCTTTGCCGCCTTGTTGAGCCTCTCGGTGACGAGGCCCAGGTCCTTCTCCTTGTCCAGCTTGACGTAGGTGTCCGTCCTGAGGGCGTGGATGCCCACCCAGTCGGGCAGCAGCTCCGCGAAGAGCCGCACGTGTTTCTCCATCTCCCCTGCGACACGGAGCACCGGGGTCAGAACCTGCAGGGATTCCCTGCCCGAAATTCCTGCCCAGGGTCAGAACTCACCTGCCTGCAGGGATCCCCCTGGAATTCCTACCTGGGGTCAGAACGTGCCTTCCCGCAGAGATTCCCCCCAAAATTCCTACTTGGGGTTAGAACTCCCCTCCCTGCAGAGATTCCCCCCAAAATTCCTGCCTGAGGTCAGAACTCCCTCCCTGCAGAGATTCCCCCAGAATTCCTACCCAGGGTCAGAATTGCCCTCCCCGCAGGATCTCCCTGGAATTCCTATCCAGGGTCAGAACTCCCTCCCGCAGAGAATCCCCCCCGGAATTCCTACCTGGCGCCACGAGCTCGGGGCAGCTGTCGGCCAGACGGGCGCAGAGCAGCTCCATGCTGAGCGCCGGCTTCTTCTCGGCCACGAAGACGCTGCGCAGGACGCGCGCCATGGCCGGCAGCCGCGCCAGCCGCGCCGCCCGCTCCTCCTGCCGCGCGTCCCTCGTCAGCAGCGCCTGCAGCCTCTGCGCCTCCTTCGCCCGCACCTGCGGGACACGAGGGACGGGGTGAGCGGAGCGTGGGCACCATGCGGGGATGGGTGAGGGACAGGCAGCACCCCCAGCCCGCGCCCGGCCAGGCCGGGGTGACTCACCCGCTCCAGCAGCGCCTGGGACACCCCTCGGAGCGCGCCGGAGGTGCTGGCAGGGGCCGGGGCTCTGGCAAGCGCCGGCTCCCCCGCACCGGCTCCGGCCGTTCTCAGGGCCAGGTTGGCAAGAGCTTTTTCCATCTGCTCATGTGGAAGAGAAGAGGGAGGAGGGGTTGGGTTACAGCTCGGGCTGGAGGAAGGAGAAGTTTCCCCTCTGCCGCCCCCACCGTCACCCGGCAGAGCCCAGCGATCCCAGCCCAGCGCTCCCAACACGTCCTGCAGGGAGGAGTTCAGGAGCTTCATGGAACCATGGAATGGTCGGGGTGGGAAGGGACCTGGAAGCTCTGCTCATTTGCAGTCCCTGCCATGGGTAGGGACACCTTCTCCTATCCCAGGCTGCTCCAAGCCCCCTCCAGCCTGGCCTTGGGCACTGCCAGGGATCCAGGGACAGCCACAGCTGCTCTGGGCAGTGCCAGGGCCTGAGCACCCTCACAGGGAGGAATTTCTTCCCAATATCCCATCCATCCCTGCCCTCTGTCAGTGAGAAGCCATTTCCTGTATTCTGGCCCTCCAGACCCTTGTCCCCAGTCCCTTTTCACCTCCTTTGGAGCCTCTTTAGGCCCTGGAAGGGGCTCTGAGATCTCCAGCTCTCCCAGGCTGGCTCCAGCCCTTGGATCATCTCCTCTCTCAGCCCCCGACAGCTCCTCCAGCCCAGCCCATCCCACACCAGGACCTGCAGCAGTGCCAGCCAGGTTTGTGTCCCTCCAGCTCCCAGCGCTCCCAGCCCCGTGGCTCTGGACGCTCCTTCCCACCCCTGTCCGGTCACACCTTCCCACACAGCACAGACAGAGCCAGCCCTGCCTCACCTTGGGGCTCAGCATCCCCCGGGCCGCGCTCAGCACCTCCTGCGCTGTGCTCAGCCTGTCCTCCTGCGGCGCCCGCGGCAGCTCCGCGGGGCTGATGTCCGGCACCTCGTCCACGTTGAAGCGGGGATGCCAGCGGGTCAGCTTCTCCTCCGGCACCACCATGGGAGGGCTGAGGGCAGCCAGGAACGCCTGAAGAGGGGCGAGAGCTGCGTCACGGCACCAGGAATGGGGAGGTGGCCGCTGCCCTGCGCTGCCAGCACGGTTTGGTGACACAGGGAACAATTCTGGAGCCCATCTCCAGGAGGAACTACCGTGTCCCCCAGCCTGGTTGGCTCCCAGCTCCTGGACAGTGACAGCCCCAGAGCCCGGGGTGCCAGCGCCCCTCACCTTGTGGTGCTCCCTGACGATGTTCACCAGGTTGCGGTGGAACTCCCTGCGCCGCTCCAGCAGCCGCGACGCCGACAGGTGCGGCCGCCCCTCCACCTTCTCCTCTGCAGGAGGGACACGAGCGTCACCCACAGCGCCCCGGAGCAGCCCCAAACACGGGAGCCTCGGGAAGGACGGGATCAGAGCCCAGCCATGGAGCTGAGTCCTGGCCTGGACATCCTCCCTCTTGTCCCAAAACTGCTCCCACTTCCAGCACGCTCAGGGCTCCATTTAATGGACCAAGCGGAGAACAACCCCATGGATTCAGGGATCAGCCAGGACTGAGCTCCTGGGCACCCAAGAACTGTCCCTACCTTCCCCCAGCACGGGCTCCAGCGTCAGCTGATACTCAGACTTCTTCCCGCCGCTGCCGAAGGTGGGGACGTTCTTCTCCTGGCGCAGCCGGTACGAGCTGGGATACACAGCCTTGATCTGCCCCAGGTGCCGCTCCTCGAACTGCCTGTGACAGCACCGCAGAGGTTGGGGACCCCCAGAGCTCCAGCAGCTTCAGCTGGGACCCCAAAATGGGCCACTGGAACCCCAAAATGGGGTATCCACGGCTGCCAACTGACCTGCGCATCATGTCCTGCACGCCCTGCTTGACCTTGGCGAAGGTGACGGTCTCGGCGCGGTTGAAGAGCATCCCGGTGATGGTGTCCACGCTGCGGAACATCTCCGCCAGCACCCGGAACTTGTAGGGCAGCGTGAGCCCCGGGGGCAGCTCCTGGGCCAGGGTGTGGAACCGCTGGTACGCCGGGGGCTTCTGGCTGCGGGGAGGGGACAGGACAGGGGTCAGGGTGCTGCCAGGATGGGTCCTGCTGCTGCCTCAGCGCCCACCTCCCTGTCCCAAACCCCGTCTCTGAGCAGGTATTGGGGTCACATCACCTGGGGACATCGGTGTCCCAATGCTCAGAGCCCCACACCCCTCAGACCCCCACAGAACTGCTGTGGCAGCTGCTGGGACCCCTCTCAAGTCCCTCCTGCTCCTCACCCGGTCTCTCCCGCAGGAGCTGTCCCCCCGGTGTCCCCGCATGGCTGCACTCCTGCTGCGGCCTCGCTTGCCGCTCTCCTCTGCCGGACGCGCTGCTCCAGCTGCCGCACCCGCTCCAGGCGGCTCCGCAGGGCACTGCTGGTCTCGCTGGGCACCGAGGGAACCTGGCCCAGCACCTTCATCCTCTGCAGGCGGCCCCGCAGCTCGGCCACGTCCTCCTGGGCACAAAGGGGACATGGGGTCAGAGGGGGACACGCAGCACCAAACCGGCCTGGGGCAGAGCTGGGATGGGCCCGTACCCGCTGCAGGCGCCTGGCGGTGCCCGGGGTGGCTGTGCCAGGCTCTGTCCCCGTGTCCTGCTCATGGCCGGGGGAGCTGGCGGTGGTGGCCAGTGGGGACACTGCCAGGTCCGGTGAGAGGGGCGTCGGGGGTCGAGGAGTGGCCAGAGGCGAGGAGCTGGTGGCCTGCAAGAGAGAGGAGAGTCAGGGAATGTCCCGGGAACCCACGTGCCCGGATCCCTTCCCTGAGCCCCCCAAAGCCTTGCACTGGGAGGGGGAGCCCTAGAGGGGTCTGCAGTGGGGGCAAGGGGCCGGCACGGTGGGGAAAGGGGCTCAGGGGACACCTTTTGGGGATCCTGCACTTGGGGCAGTGGTAATTCCAGGTGAGGGGGGGGATTGTGCATCAGGAAAAGGGGGGGCAAGTTCTGGGGGTCCTGCCCCAGGAAAAGGGGTCGAACTCTCGCGGGGGTTGTTGGTTTACGGTTCCACACCCGCCCATTCGCTCCCCCACGCCCTTTACCCTCCCCCATCCCACTCCAGGGCCGCATCCCCGACCCCACCATCTCCCTACCGCTCCCGGGGACCCCGGCTCCGCATCCCGGGGCAGCTCCAGCCTCTTCCGCGCCGACTTCCCGCTCGGTTCCCCGAGCCGGGCCCCGAGCGGCGACTCCGCTTCCATCTCCCGGCGGCTCCGCTTCCTGCCCGCCAGGCCCCGTACGGCCGGGGAGCCCCGGTGGGCCGGGGTGCGCGGCGAGCCGGGCAGCAGCGGCGAGCGAGCGCTGAGCCCCGCCGGGGCACCATCCTCCTCCTCCCGCTCCCGGTGCACCGGGGGAGCGGCGAGGGCGGGCTTGAGCCGGCGGCCGCCGCTGCGCTTGGCCGGGGCTCCGGTGGTCGATTTTGTCTGGCCGAAGAAGTCGGTGAGGCGGAGCTGGGCCATGGCCGCGGTCCCGATCCCGGTCCCGATCCTGGTCCCGATCCCGATCCTGGTCCCGATCCCGGTCCCGGTCCCGGTCCCGATCCCGATCCCGATCCCGCTCCCGGGAACACGTGGGGCCGGTCCCGCGCGCTTCTCTCTTGGCGGGAGCCCGCGCGCCGAGGCCCCGCCCGCCGGGGGCGGGAAAAAGTCACGTGAGACGGAATTGGCGCCACTGGGCTCTTAAAGGCGCCGCGTCCCCCGGAGCGCTGCCGCACGTGGGGGTCCGGGGGGGTCCAGGGCAGGTCCGG
This sequence comes from Pomatostomus ruficeps, assembly GCA_013400735.1. Classification (NCBI taxonomy): domain Eukaryota; kingdom Metazoa; phylum Chordata; class Aves; order Passeriformes; family Timaliidae; genus Pomatostomus; species Pomatostomus ruficeps. The sequence goes on from VYZT01053563.1 coordinate 20,677, forward strand.
GGGAGGGCGGCTGCGGCATTCCTGGGCCAGGGACCGGCTGATGCGCCACGGGCAGGGATGGAGGTTGCCCACTCTGGCTGGTGCCAGGGGCGCCTTCGGTGGGGGGAGGAGGGAGGGTCAAGCAGGGAAAAAGTAGGAAAATAACACCAGGAATGGTGCTGGTGGTCACCCCAGTGCACATGGAGCCAAGCCCTGCCCAACTTCCTTCAAGAGCTCCATGGTAGCTCTTGAATCCTTCCAGGGTCCAGCCATGGGAATTAGGGGCTGTGGAGGCATCTGCAGCATCCCCCTGACCTGGCATTCCCTGGCCTGGCATTCCCTGCTCCGGCATCCCCCTGCTCTAGCATTCCCTACCCCCACATTCCCTGCCCTGGCATTCTCTGTCCTGCCATTCCCTGCCCTGGTATTCCCTGCCCTGGCATTCCCTACCCAACATTCCCTGCCCTGGCATTCACTGCTCTGGCATCCCGCTACCCCAACATTCACCTGCCCCGACATTCCCTACCCCAACATCCCCCTGCCCTGGCATCCCCCTGCTCCAGCATTCCCCACCCAACATTCCCTGCCCCGACATTCCCTACCCCGGCATTCCCTACCCAGCATTCCCTGCCCTGGCATTCCCTGCCCTGGCATCCCTGCCCCTCGCCGTGCCCGGTGCTGTGGGCCGTGCCCGGAGCCGGGAGCAGCCTCCGGCCCATCGCTGCCAGCCCAGGCACTCAGGCCGCGCCCGCAGCACTTTCTGGGGCCTCACGGGTCTCCCGCATCCCTCGTAAAACCCGAGTGAGGCCGGCAAAGTGGAGCGGGGCCGGATCCAGCCACGCAGGGCAGGGCTCTGGGGTGCCATTCCCGGTGCCCATTTGCTTCCACAGCCTCCATTCCCGGCCTGGCTGCGCCGCTCGGGGCTGGGTTGGGAGCGGGAGGCTGGTGCGGGTGCCTGCGCTGCCCTTTCCTGGATCCCGGCTGGGTGAGGGTGCAGCGGATGGTTGGCAGAGGTAATTCCCATATCCAGGTCTCACGGACGTGGTTAATTCCAAAATCCACGTCCTTGTGATGACACGTGTTTCATTTCCACGAGCAGATCCCGCTGGATCCCGGCGATGAGCGTGGATGCGGCCGAGTCCTCGTGATAAGGATGCTCCTACGAGGGGCCGTGCCTGCCAGATCCATGGATGCACAAATCCGTGGATGAACAAATCTGGGAGCTGTCAGGCCCATCCTGGTTTGGGGTTTATGGCTGGGGCTTGGGCACATTTGGGGGGGGGATATGAGGCCCTGGAATTTTGGAGGGAGGAGAGTGGGGAGCAGTCCGGCGCTGTGCCAGCTGGATGCCAGTTTATGAACCGTGTTGGGAAAACAGGCGCAGGGAAGCCAAGGAATGTGGGGAATTTCATGGGCTGATGGTTCCTGTGTCAAGCTGGTGCTGACCAGCACTGCCAGGTGTCACCAGCCACGCTGCCCATGCCACCAGCTGTGCCCGGAGCCTTCCCGCTGGGATTCAGGTTGGGATTTAGTGGTGACCCCAGCTCCAGATGTGACCCCAGCTCTCCTCACCTGAGCTCCCAATCCCGTGGGGAGTGGGGCTGCATTTGTCTCTGCAGTGGGCACCAAGCTCTGGGAACACTGGAGTGTATCCAGCTCCAGGGATATAGGGATATAGGATATAGGATCATGGGCCCAGCTCCAGGGATATAGGATCTAGGATATAGGATCATGGGCCCAGCTCTAGGAATCCTTCCCCAGTGCCAGGGACACAGCACCCAGCTCCAGGGCTGCACATCAGCTCCGGGGGAGCCCTCCTGAGCTCCCCACTCCATGCAGCAGCTGTCAGCCTGGTATCCAGAACAAAAACCTGGCAAAAATTAGCTCCGGCTTCTTTATTTCACTTTCGAACGAAATAAACAGGAAACGCATCTGCTTATCTTTGTTTCTCTTTTTTTTTTTTTTTTTTCTTTGAAGAGTCGATTTT
>VYZT01053563.1:22737-49955 GCA_013400735.1 Pomatostomus ruficeps
GCTCGCCCTGCTCGCCGGTGAGTGCGGGGCGCGGCGTCCCCACGCGTGGCGCGCCCGGGTCCCCTTCGTGCGCGGGGCGGGTGGCGCGGGGGTCCCTCCGCGCGCGGGGAGGGTGGCGCGGGGGTCCCACAAAGGTGGGCAGGGTGGGTCCCCCGCCCCCGGAGGTGGAGAGGGTGGCTCGGGGGAACCCCCCACGCGTGTCCCCGGGGTTGTCCCGGCCGCTGTCGCCGCTCGCCGGTGCCCGCGGGGCTCCCCCAGCACGTGGAGCGAGGGGCGCGGGAAGCGCCGGGAAGCCGCGGCCGAGCGGATCCCTGGATCCAGGAACCGGAGCGGGATCCCCGCGCCGGGAGGAGCCGCCGGTGGCTCCAGGGGAGGTGGCGGTGCCGGGACGGGCGGTGCTGCGGTCACCCCGCGGGGATCACCCCGAGTTGTGCCCTCTCCACCCGTGCCCCACTCGCGGGTGTCGTTGCGGTTTCTCCGGGGTGGGGGGCTGTGCGTGTCCCCCCCTGTCCCCCGGGGGCTGTGCGGGGTGCAGGTGACCCGGTTCGGTGACGGCCGTGTCACCGCGCTCGCTGCGCTGCCGCTGCAAGGTGCGGGGTGTGCTGGGGCCGGGGTGGGCGCTGCCCGGGGACAGCTGCCACCTCTGTCCTCGTGTCCGGGTGGATCCCGGGAAGCAGAGTGCCCACCGAGCCCCTGCGGCTCCGTGGTGCCCAAGCTGCCACCAGCCCCTTCCCAGCACTGCCGGCCTCTGACGGCAGATGTGCCACCCACCGAGGCAACCGGCTGGCCACCGGCCTGGAAAATCCCCGTGTCCCGGGACGCGCAGGACAAGAATCGGCTCTTTGAAGCGCGGCTGCTCGGGAGCCGCTCGGGGGACGCTGCGTTTGCGTAGACGCAAAGGAAAAACCTCTCTATAAACAGGATTGTTCAAGGGGTTCCTTGTGCCGGGCAGGGGCTGGGGCCGTTTGTCACCGGCCCCGGGCTCACGCCACCCGCGATGGGGGGCCTGAACCTCGGGAAACCCTGGCACGGCGTTTGGGGTGGCACCAGAATGACTTTCGGGACAGTGTCACCTGGGGAGAGAGAGGGACGTGCGGAGGTGCATCCAGCCGAGCAGCCCCGCTCCCAGCTGGGTTTTGGGGTGCTGGCACACGGGGCAAAAGCGTCGCTGGCAGAGGAAGTCGGTGACTCTTAAAAAAGCTGCTTTTCCTTTGGTTTGCTGGAGCAGTGACTCAGAGCATCGCGCAGGATGTGAGGAGGTTAATTATAACCCAGCCCACGAGCGGGGCTGGAGCCGGGGCTGCGCTGCCCGGGCAGGGGGTGCCGCGGCCGGGCCGGGGCGCGGGAGCTGCCGGGCGCATCCCATGGGTGCCCGGGGCGACACGTGGCCTCCGGGCGCAGCCTCCCGTGGGGCCCTCGTGCTCCAAATAACGCTGATTTGGCCCCAAATCCTGCCCGCCTCGCTTGGCTCTTCCCCCCCGCTCCGGCACGGGGTGACCCCCGCGGCTGGGGACACGGTGGCCTTGCTGTCCCCCCTGCCGAGCTCGGAGGTGGCTGGTGGTTTAAATTTGGGGCCCCACCGGGGCGGGGACTCGGTCCTGCTCCAGCTGATTGGCGAGAGGGGGTGACTCAGCAGTGCCCGGGGGGAAACTGAGGCACGGCCGGGGGGCTGTGGCTCGTCCCACTCGCACACCTGGGTGGGAGGAACGGCCCCGGGGCACGACCCGCCCGCGGCCCTTCCTTCCCTGCCAGTTCGGCTCTTCCCCGACGTCCGGAGGATGTTTGCTGGCGGCTCCCGGCCAGCTCGGGGCGAGGGACAGGGCTCGGGTCCCTCGGGGTGGCCCCCCCGGTTCTCACGGCAGCTCCCCGGTTCCCACGGCTGGCACAGCACAGACCCCGTGCAAGGTCCCACCCGTGCCAGGGGCAGTGTCCCCACCGCGGCTCCATCTGTCCCGCTGGGATTTGGGGTGCTGGAGCAGCTCTGGGGCACAGCACATCCCACACTGGGGGCACCAGGCACCCCAGTGCCAGTGGTGGCCACGCTGATCCCTGGCTCAGCAGTGCTCGGGAAGAAGTGATGGATGAGGGTGACATCCCCTCGCTGGGGCTGCGGTGTCCCCCAAACCCCCCAATGTGGGGGTACAGCCCCCCCTGCCCGGCCAGGGGATCCCTGGGGGTCGCAGGTGCCACAGGGCCGGAGCCCAGCCGGGTGCCAGCGTGGGCTGCAGCAGCTGCCTCCTGTGGTCAGGTGCTTTTTATAAAACCAAGGGAAATAAAATAGAGGAGGGAAAAGAAAAAAAAAAAACTGTATTAAAAAAAAAAAAAAAGAAAAAGCCAAGCCACCGCTGTCTCCAAGAGCAATAACTGCTGCTTCCTCCCGGGCACAGGGGGAGGGGTTGGGATGGGATGAGAGGAGGAGATGGGATGGAGATGCAGGGCCTGGCTGCCCGTGTCCCCAGGACTGAGTCCCCACAGCCCCGCTGAGGTGAGGACACCGTGGGGGGCTCCCCAGAGTGCAGCAGGTCCCCTTTGGGTGACAAGAGCAGGGTTTGGGCACTGCTCAGCGCTGCCATATGGCAGCCATGGCCACGGCCCCACTGGGAATATTGGAGAATCTGGAAATGTGCGTCCTCGTGTGTCCCAGCACTGAGCCTGCAGCTCTGGGAGTCTGTGGCACCGGCTGTGCCATCCTGGCGTGTGCCAGGGACAGGGGTGTCCCCGACACTTGTCAGTGCCGCTGCATTCCCTGTCCCGTGGCACGAGCTCCTGGCTGGTGCTGGGATTTCCCAGGCTGGCAGCCGTGGCACCCGCTGGCACCCGGCCCAGAGCCCTCCTGGGGCATCTCCTGCAGCATTCCCAGGGAGCAGGGTCGGGAGCTGGCGGGATCAGGATTAACTTTCCATAAAAACAGGATATGGTGGGGGAACCGGTGGGGCTGTGCTTTCCTGGAAAGAGGCGCTGAGCCTGGGGCTGGGAATGGCCAGCTCCGCTTGTCCCGGGACTTGTTGCTTTGGGACTGATGGGATTTTGGGATGGGGAGCGCCAGTCTGATGGGATTTTGGGATAGGGAGAGCCACTCTGATGGGATTTTGGGATGGGCCCTCTGTGCCCAGGAGTCATCACCCTGCCTCTGGTTTGCAGCCAGCGGGAGCAGAGTTCAGAGTCCTGGGAGCAATGTGACACCTTGGGGACCCCGTCAGGGTCCCTGGGGGCCTCGGCTGGGGCTGGTGGGACTGGGAGGCAGCTTGGCAGGGCGGCCTGGCTCCGGCAGCAGGTAACGGGCCCTGTGAGCGAGCAGGGCAGGGAATTAAAGAGCTCTGCTATTTAATCCTGAGCGGCCGCAGGTCCCCGCAGAGCAGCGGCTGCACCGGCGCCAAGCGCGGTGTGGATGCAGCGATGGTGCTGGGCTGGTGTGTGGGGCTCCAGGGATCTGGGGGTCTGGGGAGCTCCCTTTTCTCATCCAGCTGGGAATGGATCCATCCTGGAAGCTGCCAGGGTGTGGAATGGGGCCTGTTTTGCAGGGAAGGGGCTGTGCCAGACCCCAACCCTCTCCCAGAGCCACCTTTCAGTGCCCTGGGAAAGACCCTGGTGCCAACTCCTCCCAGCTTCACCGGTGGTGCCCAGTGACCCCATTCCCCTCCCACGGGGAAATCCAATTAATGCTGGCATGGAAGGAACCCCGGCACATCCCGCCCAGCTCCCCAGCGCTGCAATTTATCCTCCTCCCGGCTCGTTACCCTCGTTAATATTTCGCGTGCCGGCGGCGGTGGCGGTGAACTCTGGGCAGCGTGGGAGCTGCTCCGGCTGCTCCCGGGGTCACGGGGCTGGGGAAGCAGGAATTCGGGGCGCCAGGCCAGGATCCCTGACTGAGGGGACAAGGTGAGTGCTCAGAGTGCACCCTGGGATGTCGTGGGTGAGGGCACTCCTTGCGTGGGGAAGGGGCCATGGGTACTGCACCCACCACCCCCCCAGCCGGCTGCCGGTGGGTGCGGGAGGGCGGGTTTGCTCTCCCCACACGCCAAACTGGTTTTTCTCCCCGCGCCGGCACTTTCCCCGCTGCTGTCAGCACTGCGGGGAACCGGTTCCCTCCGACAGTGCAGGACGGAGCACCCACGCAGCCTGGCACGGCACGCCCCGCTGCAGCCGGGTGGGTGCCAAGCCGGGCTCCCAGGGTGCTCCCAAACCAGGCTGTCACCGCTTTCTTTTCCATCCTTTTCCATCCTGATTGAAGCCACCGAGCGCTGCTAGGAGCTTTCCTGGTGATGCCTGAGGGGTGGAGTGTGAGCCACCAACCAGGGGGTGCTGGTGGCACCAATAATGGGGTCACCATGTGGGTGCCCAGCCGTGCCTGCGGAGCTCCCCACAACCCCTGTTGTCATTGGAACTCCCAGCGGTGCCACCACGTGCCCGCGGTGCCACCAGCACCCAGGACGTGGCCGGGGCTGGGTCACCTCCGGGTGGGCACTGGGACGGGTGGGTGGTTGGTGGCCAAGGGGCCCCGCGTGGCTCCCACGGAAGCCGCAGCAGCGTCTCGCCCCCGTGCCGGGAAGGCTCCTCTTGGCTCCGCTGGCGCGGGCCGGGGAATATTTGCTCCATGAGATCATTGGTGTGCCGAAACAGCCAGGAGCCCTCGGAGCGCCGTGCGGGAGGTGACGCGCACCGGGGTCACCGCGGGGAGGTGGCTGCTGGTGGCGGTGCTGCTGTCCCCACCCTGCGCCCCCCCAGCCGTGCCCGGTGCCAGGCTGAGCTCTGCAGGTGACACGTGGGGACCCCGCCGCTTTTTGCGGGGCTGGCGCTGCTTTATCCCCGGTGTGGGACGGGTCCCGGCCGCTCCCTCCTGCCGCTCCCGCTGTCCCCGAGGGTTGTGCCGTGTCTCCCCCCGGCCGCGCTGTCCCTCACCCCAGGATGTGTTGTCCCATTGAAACCTCGTAAACACAGGAAGGGCCGTGCCGGGCTGCGGTGCTGAGCACGTCCCTGGCGCCCAGCCGGGCTCCCCTCACCCCCGCCAGCCCGACGGGGACAGGGCTGTCCCCTGATGCCCCCGTGTCACCCCTTCCCACGCGGGGTGCCGAGGGGAGCAGCTCCCTGCACAGAGCCGGGGTCCCCAACACCGCTTCCCTGCGGCTGTCCCCTCCCTGGGCTGTCCCAGAGGGATCCCCCGGTGCCGGTGGGATGTGTCCCTCTGCTCTGCAGCACAGGGGATGGGGACATGTCCCGGGACTGCCTGGAGCAGGGCACGGTGACAAAGCTCAGTCTCCCATGTCCAGCCAGGCTCGGTGGTGCTGCCCATCCCCTGTGGATGCCCCCAGCCCTTGCATGTGCCGGTGTCTGTCACTGTGAGCGTGGTGACAAGAACGCTGCGTCCCCAGCAGCTGCCCCTCCATGTCTCTGTCCACGTCCCTGTCCCCGTCGCTGTCCCCATCCCTGTCCCTGGCGGTGGCAGCTCTGCAGGGCGCTGGCTCGGCCCGGCTCCTCTGGCAGTTTCGTGCCTCCAAACAAGCTGTAATTGAGGGCTAAAAATAAGTGCGGGGGAAGGTGCTGGGCTGGTGGCACACCCAGAGTAGGGCTGGGGACAGGTGCTGTGTCAGCCCTGGGGGGGTCCCAGCCTGGCCGTGGGGGTCCCTACAATCCTCAGCGTGGTTTTGTGGGAATTACATGGAAACGCAGCAACTTTTTCTCATGGCTCTGTCACCCCACCTGTCTGGGACCTCTGGTGTCCCCTCTTCTCCGTGTCAGCCATGTGGGTCACCACGAGTGGCACGGCCTGAGGTCCTGCTTGTGTCCCTCTTTCCAATGGCATTTTTTTGGGGTTTGATCCCCTTGCCTCACCTGGCATCACCCCAGGGCCCCGGTACCACTTGGGATTTCAGGGTTCCTCTCTTCTGGGGCTCCCCAGGGTGGAGGGGCACAACTCTGAGCCCTCCCTGTGCCACATCCCTGTCCCTCATCCTGTCCCCTCTGTCCCCAGCCTGCCTCTTCCGCTACAACGTCCTGTCCCTGGTGTACCTGCTCTTCCTGCTGCTCCTGCCCTGGTTCCCGGGGCCCTCCCGGCGCTTCACCGCAGGTAAGGGGCTCACCTGGGGCAGCCAGGGTGGGACAGGAGGGGTGGGCAGCAGGGGGGGGCTGCCATCCCCTCCCGCGGGCACCTTCGCTGCGGTCTCACCCCGGCTGGGCAGCGTGGCTCCGTGTGGAGCCTCTCACTGTTAATTATAGCCCAGCGTGGCTATTAATAGCCCTCCTGCTCCAGGATGGCCACTTTGGAGCCTTATTAACCAAAAACCTCAGGGCTGGGCTGTGTGGGCACACCACGAGCAGCCCCTCTGCCCTGGCCGGGGCACCGGGGGCGTCGTGGTGGCCGCAGGGGTCACCCACGCCAGGGCAGGTGGGCACGGGGTGGCCGTAGCTCCACTGTGCCAGGCTCGGACCCCAGCCCGCAGCGCCTGGCACGGCCACAGCTAAAAGCTTTACCCTCTGAATATTTCATGGGCTCACACAGCCCCTGGATCCCGGCGCTGCCTTTGCGTGGATTTACAGGAAAAAACAAGCGGAGGGAAAGCTGCTGGCCCGGGGCCGCCCCCGGGCCGGCTCGCAGCTGTGGTGGGCTCACTGCCCACCCCACCCCCTGGCCAGGAAAACGGGCACGGGGCCCGGAGAGCCGGGTGGAATGGGGGCACGGCTGCAGCTGGTGGAAGGGCTGACGGGGTTTGGAGCGGAGGGGACCCCCTGGAGCCCTCCCAGGGGACATTCCAGCAGGGATGGGGATGGTGACTGCACCCTGGTGTGCTCCCTGTCCAGGGAAGAGCCAGCTGGGTGCTGCAGGGAGGGTGGTCCTGGTCTTTGGCTCTTGGGGTGCCCTTGGGCTGTGCTGGGTGAACAGTGAGGAGGGCAAAGCCCTGGTGGGATCCATCCCTGGAATCTCTGGGCACAGCGCACCCTTCCCAGCTCTTCCGGAGGCTGCAGGGTCCCTGCTGGGCTTCCTGGTGCCCGTGGGTGGCGGGTGACAGCTTGCCCGTGTCCCACAGGTCACACCAGCCGCATCCTCAAGGCTCTGCTGGGGACCAGCATCCTCTTCCTCCTCGCCCACTTGGTGTTCCAGATATGCCTGCACACGCTGCCCGTCCTGGACCAGCTGCTGGGGCCCAGCTGTGAGTAGGGGGTGCCCGTGCCCACCCTCACCCCTCACAGCTCTGCTCCCTGTGCTGCCCTGGGGCTGGTGACACGTGGGACCCCTCCTGCTGAGGCTCTGCAGGGTCCCGGCCACGTGCCAGCTCTGGGGACATCCTGCACCATGCCAGGGTGCCCGCTGGGTGTTCACAGAGTCCATCCTGCGTTCCCATGGATTGGGAATGTTCTCCCATGGTGAGGGGGATGCTCAGAGCCTCCCCACGCGGGGTCTGCCCTGCTCAGTGCCCCCCTTCTCCCCGCAGGCAGCTCCTGGGAGGTCCTTGCTCGCCACATTGGGGTCACCAGGTAAGGGCACCCTGGGGTGTGGGGCTGGGGGCTGGCAGCGGCTGGGGGGTCACCCCTGAGCCCTCCCCTGCCCCGCTGTCCCCCCCCGCCAGGCTGGACTTGAGCGACATTCCCAACTCGGTGCGGCTCGTGGCGCCTGATGTTGGCATCCTGCTGGTGTCATCCCTGTCCCTGTGCCTGTGCCGCCGCCTCGGCCCTGCCGCCCACAGACGGAACCCTGAGTCCCTGGAGTCCTCTGAGCGGGTGAGAGCCACCCCAGTGCCACGGGGACATCCCACCGGCTCCCCGCCAGCCTCTCCCTTCCCTGGGCACAGCCTGGGACACGGGGGCTTGGCATGGGGACATCCCCAGTGGTCGGAGACCCAGTTTTGGGCAGGGTGGAGGGCTCGGTCACTGTCACACGGCCTGGGGTGACAAAGCCGTGGAGGAATGCCTGTGGTTGCTCCAGTGTTGCCACAGGGGACAGTGGGGACAGTGGGGTGGGCAGTTATGGGGTGCTGACCCCCAGCTCGAGCAGCGGTGGGTGCTGTGCCGTGCTGTGCTGTGCCAGCAGGTCACGGGGACACTGTGCCTGTGGCACTGGAGTCACCCAGGCGGACACACCCCCAGTGGCACCCTCAGCCCCACTTTGGGGCTCCCCCCTGCCCCAGGCTGCCGTGCCGGGCTGTAACCGGAGCGGCGGCCGGCGCGGATGCCTTTACCGTGAGCCCCGGGCCAGTGCGGGAGGCAGCCTGGAAAAAAGCTCAGTGCTGGGAACCCGGGTCTGGGTGCCAAGAAAAACAGCCGCCCTTCGGAGGCGCTTTCCAGGCGGCTGATGAGATAAACACGGCCAGGTGCCGGGCACCGTGCCCACCTGGCCGGCCACCCCTGCCCTCCCCGGAGTGGGGAAACTGAGGCACGGCCGGGAGCTGCCCGGGACCGGCTCGTGGAGCTCACAGCACCCCGGTTTTCCCCGGCAGAGGGAGGAGAAGGACGTGGGGCGGCACCGCCGTGCGGCCAACAGGGACGTGCCGCTGAGCAGCCGGCTGTGGGACAAGGCTCACTGGCTGCTCTGGGAGGCGGGGAAGGCACTGGCCATCCTGCTGCTGGCCTTGGCAGGTGGGCACGGGACAAGCTGGGGGNAGAGAGAGGATGTTCCATCCAAGGGGAAAGCTCCATGGAGGGAGGGATGTTTGGTCCAGAGGGGAAAACAGTCCAGGGAAAAGGGGATGCTGGTTCTGAGGGGCAGAATGTTCAGTCCAAGGGGGAAATCTCAATCCAGGGGGAGAGCTGCTCACTCTGAGGGAAAGGTGCTTGATCCGTGGAGGAAGAGATGCTCGCTCTGGGGAGGGTGGGGATGCTCAGTCCAGGGAGGGAGGATGCTCATTCCAAACAGGTCTGAGGAGGATGGATTTAGAGTCCCAGGGGAAAAGTGTGGAGCAAGAGGGAGGAGGTGCTTGGTCCGAGGTGGAGAACTAGGTCCAAGGGGAAGGGATGCTTGCTCTGAGGAGGGATGCTGGGTCCAGTGGGATGCTCTCAGTCCAGTGGGATTGCTGCTGGGTCCAGTGGGATGCTCTCAGTCCAGTGGGATTGCTGCTGGGTCCAGTGGGATGCTGCTGGGTCCAGTGGGATGCTGCTCAGTCCGGGGGGATGCTGCTGGGTCCAGGGGGATGCTGCTCAGTCCGGGGGGATGCTGCTGGGTCCAGGGGGATGCAGCTCTGTCCAGTGGGATGCTCTCAGTCCAGGGGAATGCTGCTGGGTCCAGGGCGATGCAGCTCGATCCAGTGGGATGCAGCTTTGTCCAGGGGGATGCTGCTGGGTCCAGGGGGCTGCCGGGCAGTGCACTGACCGCCCGCGGGGCGCTGCTCCCCAGGGATCACCCTGCCCTCCGCCTCCTCCAGCGTCTACTTCCTGCTCTTCGTGGGGCTGTGCACGTGGTGGGCCTGTCACCTCCCCGCCAGCCGCCACGCCTTCAACGTCCTCTGCGTCCTCGTCGGCGTCTACAGCGCCGCACACCTGCTGTGCCTCTATGCCTACCAGACCCCCTTCGTGCAGGGTGTCTTCCCACCCCCCACCATCTGGGCTCGGTGAGTCCCTGGGGGGGTCCCTGTGGGGTTGAGCTGCCCCATCCCACCCCAGGAAGGGCGGCCAGAGCCTCCCTTCAGTGTCAGCACCGGGATGGGACTTTCCTGGGGGTTAACGCCACCTCCTCTGTCCCCACAGGGTGTTCGGCTTCAAGGACATCATCCTGTACCACAACTGCTCCCAACCCAACACCCTGGAGCTCAACACCAGCTACCCCTGGCCCGTCTACGCCAACCCCGGCATCCTGCTGCTGCTCTACTACACCGTGGCCACTCTGGTGAAGCTGCGCTGGCTGGACGCCAAGGTGAGGGGCTGCAGGGCTGAGCAGGATGGTGACAACGGTGACAATGGTGCTGGTGTGCCTGGCTATGACTGCCCAGCCCTGATGCAAGGGGAGGTGGGGGCAGTGGGGTGCCTTGGCAGGGGGCTGGGGCACGATCCTGCTCCCCAGTGGTGGCAGTGGGTGCCCTGAGCTGGCTCCTGTCCCTGGCAGAGAACCGTGGCACCGGCCCAGCCGTGCTCGAGGGACCTGGTGGAGCTGGAGAGCTGGCCCAAGGACACTGACCACGTGGCCGAGGATACCAAGGTGAGTCTGGGGGCCTGTGCAGGGAATGGGTGCGGGATGGGGGTGCCAGGGTGGGCTCTGAGCCCTCTCTGCCCCCAGCCCATGCTGTCCCCCAGCGCTGGGAAGCCGAGCGTCAACACCGAGAACTGCACCATCCACATCTTGAGCGCATGTAAGCCTGAGCCCCAACCTCCCCAACCTAGGGGTGCCTCATGCTCCCCAAACCCTCCCTGCAGCCTGGGGTGCCTCGTGTTCCCCAAACCCCTCCTGGTGCCTCACACGCCCCCTCCCCATGCCAGGCAGGAGGCGTCCGGCGGCCTGGCTGCCCCTGCACACCCTGGGCCACGTCCTCATGAAGCAGAGCTACGTGTCTGCCCTCATCGCCATGATGGTAACGGGCCGTGGGGAGGGGACACGGCCGTGGGGAGAGGACACGGACACGGGGAGGGACAGACCCCTCATCCTCGCTGCCCGCAGGTGTGGAGCATCACCTACCACAGCTGGCTGACCTTCGTGCTGCTGCTGTGGTCGTGCCTGATCTGGACGGTGCGGAGCCGCCGGCACTTCGCCATGCTCTGCTCGCCCTTCCTGGTGCTCTACGCCGTCGCGCTGTGCAGCCTGCAGTACGTCTGGGCCATGGACCTGTCCCCCGAGCTGCCCACCCGCGTCGGCTTCATGAAGCTGCAGCCGCTGGGGCTGGTGCAGCCCAGGTACCCCTGCATGGCTCTGGGGGCTCAGGTGAGTGTGGTGCTGTCCCCTCCCTGTCCCCAACAGCACCCGGCTGTCCCCGCTCACTCACCGCCTGTCCCCACAGCTCCTGCTCACCCTCACCTTCTGGGTGCTGCTGCGGCAGTTCGTTAAGGAGAAGGTGCTAACGAGGAGGGCCCCGGCCACGCCGCTCCTGGAGGTGTCGGTCACGGATACAGGTGAGGGCTGCTGGTGTCACCCACGCTGAGCACTCCGCAGCTCTGGGGGACACCCCGGTGCTCCCTGCCCGGCTCCTGCAGCCCCTCCGTGCCCCACAGACACCAGCCAGATGCGGGATGTGATGAAGAAGCTGGGGGAGGTGGTCAGGGATTTCTTCGCCAAGTTCTGGATCTGCGTCTGCGCCGGGATGTTCATCGTGGTCACCTTCACCGGCCGCCTCGTCGTCTACAAGATCGTCTACATGCTCCTCTTCCTCCTCTGCCTCATCCTCTTCCAGGTGGGGGGGCTGGGGACGCCTGGGGGACCTGTGCCATGCCCAGGGTGGCCGCGCTGATGTCCCTGTCCCCGCAGGTGTACTACAGCCTGTGGCGCAAGGTGCTCAAGGGCTTCTGGTGGCTGGTGGTGGCCTACACCATGCTGGTGCTCATCGCCAACTACACCTACCAGTTCGAGGACTTCCCCATGTACTGGAGGAACCTGACGGGCCTCACCGATGACCAGTGAGTGTCCGCGGCCACCGTGGGGACCCTGCTGGCACCAGCCCTGTGGTGGCACCAGGGCTGTGTTGCACTTGGGGACACCGAGGCACGGAGCGGGTTGGGGTTGAGCCCTGGTGCGGTATGGGATGGACGAGGCCCCGTGCTGACCCTGCTCTCCCCATCCAGGCTGAGCGACCTGGGCCTGGAGCAGTTCAGCGTCTCCAAGCTCTTCTCCAGCATCCTCATCACGGGTTTCTTCCTCCTGGCCTGCATCCTGCAGCTCCACTACTTCCACCAGCCCTTCATGGCTATCACCGACCTGGAGCACGTCCGCGCGCCCTCCCCGGCCCCCTGCCACATCCCCAGGTGGGACCCGCTGCTGGGTGACCCCCCCTGCACCCCGAGCCCCCTGTCCCTGCTCTGAGCCCCCCTTCCCACAGGTCCGAGGAGCTGCACGGGAGCCGCCTGCTGCGGGATGCGGCCGCTGCCGAGAGCGGTCGCTCCGGAGACTCCGACACCGAGTCCCTGGGTACGGGGCAGGGATGAGGACGGGCTGGGATGGGGTGTCCTCCAAGCCAGGAGGGACCTAGGAGGGGTAGGGAGATGGATTTGGGTTGATATCCCAGTGTGGGAGGGTATGGAGATGGATCGGGGCGTTCTCCAGGCCTGGAAGAGGCTTGTAGGTTATGGATTGGGGTGTCCTTCACGTGTGGGAGGGTATGGGGAGGGACTGGGATGTCCTCTGAGCCAGAAAGGGGCTGGGAGAGCATGGGGGTGGATTGGGACGTCCTGCAAACCAGGATGGGAGCAGGGTGGTGCAGGGATTTATTGGGGTCTCCTCCAGGTCTGGAAGGATACAGGATTTGGGATGCTCTCTGAGCCAGGGAGAGGGTGGAGGCTGCAGGGATGGATCAGGGTGTTCTCCAGGCGTGGGAGGTTGTGGGAATGGATTGGGAGAACACAGGGACGGATCGGGTTGTTCTCCAGGCATAGGAGGTTTTGGGGATGAATTTGAAGGACACAGGGATGGGCTGGGGTGTCCCCAGAGCCAGGGGGGCTGTGGGGGGTGTCCATGAGGGTCCGTGTCCCACAGAGTCCAACAAATGGGGGCTGGTCCTGGAGCGGCTGATCGTGCTGGGCCGCACCTTCTCGGACACGGTGACGCGCGGGGAGGTGTTCGTGAGGCGCCTGCTGGAGCTCCACGTGCTCAAGATGGTGGCTCTCTACACCGTCTGGGTGGCCCTGGAGGAGGTACCCTTGGGGCTGCGGGGTTGGGGGGCTCAGCCGGGTCCCCCCGAGCGCTGACCCGGCCTGTGCCCCAGGTGTCGCTGATGAACTTCCTGCTGGTGCTGCTGTGGGCTCTGGCCATGCCCTACTGCCGCTTCCGCCACATGGCCTCGTGCCTCTCCACCGTCTGGGCCTGCATCATCATCGTCTGCAAGATGCTCTACCAGCTCAAGGTCGTGGATCCCCGCGAGTACTCCAGCAACTGCACCCAGGTGTGCCCGGCGGGGCTGGTTCTGGGGGGGTCTCTGGCTGGAGGGGGAGTCCAGGGGGTGCTGACCCATCCCCTGGTGCTCCCCTTGGCAGCCCCTGCCCAACGGCACCAACCTGACCCCGGAGGAGCTGAGCAACTCCACGCTGTACCGCGGCCCCGTGGACCCTGCCAACTGGTTCGGCATCCGGAAAGGCTTCCCCAACCTGGGCTACGTCCAGGTGGGCACGGGGATGGTGTGGGGACCACCTGGGGGGGACTTTTGGATTCACACCGTGGTCCTGAGCATCTGTTTGGAGAGCCTGGGGAGATGCTGTTTATGAGGATCACGCTGTGGTCCTGATCATTCCTTTTGTGGGGATCACTTTTGGGGGGACTCCTGGCTTCACAGTGTGGTCCTGAGCACCTCTTCTGAGAACCTGGGGAGATGCTGTTTATGAGGATCACACTGGGGGGATTTTGGAATTCACGGCATGGTCCTGAGTGTCCCCTGTTCCCCCAGAACCACCTGCAGGTGCTGCTGCTGCTGGTGTTCGAGGCCGTGGTGTACCGGCGCCAGCAGTACCACCGCAAGCAGTACCAGCTGGTGGCCCCCGTCACTGAGACCATCTTCGAGGACATCTCCCGCGAGCACCTCGACCTCGGCCTCATCAGCTGCACCAAATACTTCCTCAACTACTTCTACTACAAGTTCGGCTTGGAGGTGGGAGCACGGACGCTGTGGGGGGGACTCAGCGCTCGCAGCACCCCAGTGCTGACCCCTGCACCCCCCTTGTCCTCCCAGATCTGCTTCCTGATGATGGTGAACGTGATCGGGCAGCGGATGAACTTCCTGGTGATCCTGCACGGCTGCTGGCTGGTGGTGATGCTGACGCGGCGGCGGCGCGCGGCCATCGCCCGCCTCTGGCCCAAGTACTGCCTCTTCCTCGTCGTCTTCTTCCTCTACCAGTACCTGCTGTGCGTGGGGATGCCGCCCGCCCTCTGCGTGGGTAAGGGGCACGGGGGGCACCATCTGCATGCCCTGGGGCGGGGCTGG
Organism: Pomatostomus ruficeps; assembly: GCA_013400735.1. NCBI lineage: Eukaryota > Metazoa > Chordata > Aves > Passeriformes > Timaliidae > Pomatostomus > Pomatostomus ruficeps. The sequence goes on from VYZT01053563.1 coordinate 36,774, forward strand.
AGCAGGGGGCTGGCACTGATTGTGTCCCCCCTGTCCCCCAGACTATCCCTGGCGCTGGAGCCACACTGTCCCCATCAACTCAGCGCTCGTCAAGTGGCTCTACCTGCCCGACTTCTTCCAGCCTCCCAAATCCACCAACCTCATCAGTGAGTAGCCCCCTGCCTGTGTGATGCCCGGTGCTGCCCCTGCTCCAGCCCCTGGCCCCGCTCTGTGCCCGTGGGGTGCCCTGTCACCCTATTCCAGCCCCTGACCCCTCCCTGGCCATCCCTGGGGTGCCATCCCGCCTCCAGGAGGGGGAAGGACAGGCAGGAGAGGTGAAGGAGCTTTAGGAGCCGCACTCCATTGGAGGGAGAGCATAAATCACGCACACCCAGTTGGAGGGGGAGTCATGGCAAACCCCACTCCTTTCACGGGGGAGCTTGAGTGTTTTCCCAACCCTTTTTGGGAGAAGGAGGGTCCTGGAGAGAGCTGCACCCCATGGGAGGGGTTTGTGAAAGCGGAGGTGGGACCTGGGGAAGCCACACCCGCCTGGAGGGAATTAATGAGCTCCCCATCCTGGGCAGGGGTGGCCTGGGGTGCCCCACGCCTTGGGGACGGGTTTGGGGGGTATTTTGGACATTTTGGAGAGCCTTGGGCTGAGTCGCTTTCCCGCAGACGACTTCCTGCTGCTGCTCTGCGTGGCCCAGCAGTGGCGCGTGTTCGAGGCCGAGCGCTCCGAGCCCTGGCTGCAGGCGGCCGGCAGCAACTCCGACCGGCTTGACCGGGAGCAGGACCACTACAGCCCCACCCGCAACTTCATCTACTGCAAGTGGGTGTCCCCGGCACGGCACCCCCATGGCATCCCAGGCTGGGGCCACGGGAGAGGGATCCCCTGGGGGCGGCAGATGGGACGGTCACCGGGGATGGGATCTCTGGGGGTGTGGACAGGATGGGACCCACCCTTGGAATTCCAACCTTGGAATCCCAGAGTTTGGGGTATGGCCAGGATGGGACCCAGCTGGGATGAGACCCCTTGGGGTATGGGCAGGATGGAATCCCACCCTTGGAATTCTGTCCCTGGAATCCCAAACTTTGGGGTAGGGACGAGTTAGGTTAGGGACCCCCTTTTGGGGTAGGGACAAGATGAGATCCCACCCTTGGATGGCAAATCCTCTGGGATGGGACCCCTTGGAGTATGGACAGGGTGGGACCTGCTGGGCTGGGATCCTCTAGGATGGGATTGGGACCCCTTTGGACAGGACCCCTCTGATGGCTGGAGCGGGAACACCCTGAGGCTCTTCTGGAAGGAGATGAGGTGGTCCAGGACACCCCTGGACCCTCACAGGTGTTGGGACCTCACAGACTGGGACAAAGCCCTTTGTCCCCCATGACAGGGCTGCTGGGGGGACTGGGACCAGCTGTGGGCAGTGCTGGGAGGGGACAGGACCCCCGCTCTGAGCGCCCCACCCGCAGGTCCTACCTGGACATGGTGAAGGTGGTGGTGTTCCGCTACCTCTTCTGGTTCGTGCTCGTGGTGGTTTTCATCGCCGGCGCCAACCGCATCAGCCTCTTTGGCCTGGGCTACCTGCTGGCCTGCTTCTACCTGCTGCTCTTCGGCACCGCCATGCTGCGCAAGCCCGCCCGCGCCCGCCTCGTCCTCTGGGACTGCCTCATCCTCTACAACATCACCGTCATCGTCTCCAAAAACATGCTCTCGGTGTGTTGGGATCCACGTGCTTCTCCTCAGGTCACCCTGGGCATCCCCTGGGCGTGGTGACAGAGCCCTGTGTGCCCTCTCTTCCGCAGCTCCTGTCCTGCGTCTTCGTGCAGCAGATGCAGACCAACTTCTGCTGGGTGATCCAGCTCTTCAGCCTCGTCTGCACCGTCAAGGGCTACTACGACCGTGAGTTGCTGATCCCGGGGGGATCCGGGGGGCTCGGGGGTGCGGGTCTGGGCTGCTGCCTGACCTGCCTGCACCTCTCTGCCTGCCAGCCAAGCAGATGGCCAAGGACCACGACTGCACGCTGCCCGTGGAGGAGGCCGGCATCATCTGGGACAGCATCTGCTTCTTCTTCCTGCTGCTCCAGCGCCGCATCTTCCTCAGCTCTTACTACTTGCACGTCATGTGGGACCTCCAAGCCTCTGCCCTGCAGCCTTCCAGGTGGGATTGGGGTCCTGGAGGGGTCCCTGTGGATGCCGGGGTGTCCCCCTGACCCTCCACCGTCCCTGTCCCCCAGGGGTGTGGCGCTGTTCAAGGCCAGCATCATGAAGAGCCTGCGCTCGCACCGGCGAGCCGAGAGGAGGTCGCTGGACCAGCTGAAGCGGCAGTGAGTGGGTTTTGGGGGGCTCTGGGACCCCCCTCCTTTCGGCTTTGGGGCAGCCCTGTGTGTGGGGTGCCCGTGGGGGCCTGGGGGAGCGGGGTCTGCAGCGTCCTCTGCCCCCAGGATGGAGCGGATCCGAGCCAAGCAGCAGAAGTACCACCTGGAGCGGCAGCCCCGCAGCGCCAGCCCAGGGCAGGAAGGGGCCACAGCAGGTGAGAGCTGGGTGTCCCTCCCCTGTCCCCAACCCCAGGGGGTCCCTCCCATGTCCCCAACGCCTCTCCAGGCACGCGGGTGGGACTGTGACCCATCGCCGATGCCCGTCCTGGTGGAGGAGCCCCGTGGAGCATTGTGGTGACCCCTCCCCACCCCGAGTCGCCCCCGGCCAGGGTGGGTGGCCTGGCCACAGCCGTTCTCAGCCCCGTCTGCCGTCCCACAGCGCCCGGCGGCCCAGAGGACCCGTCCCGGCAGAGGGAGCGGTGGTGGCGGCCATGGTTAGACCACGCCGCAGGTACAGCCCCGGCTCGGGGCCGTAACGGGGCACAGCCCCTCGGAGAGGTCCCCCCGCCGGGACCGCTAACCCTGCTGGTGGCAGTGCTTGGCCAGGGTGTCCCCCTGCATGTCCCCTGTCCCCAGGCTCAGCCACAGAGCACTAACCATGGCTTCTCTGCTCCCCAGCACTAATGGGGTGTTGGACTGGGGGTGCCAGGCTGGGTTTGGGGTCACCGACGTCGGTCGCCTCCGAACGCCGGCACCGGAGGGACCTTACTTTGGGGACGTGGCAGTTGAGTCAATGGCTGTGATGTCCCTGTGGGTGTCCTCGGTGCCAGGCAGAGCCCTGGGAGACGGCAGCGGGGCCAGCCTGGGGTGTGACACCCCTGCCATGGTCCTGGCTGTGCGGTGACACCCTGTGCCGCCCGGCAGTGCTGCATTCCGGGGAATACTTCCTCTTCGAGTCGGACAGCGAGGAGGAGGAGGAGGTGCTGGAGGAGCCCCGGCCGGAGAGGCCGAGCGCCTTCCAGGTGAGCAGGGCTGGGGACTGCAGAGCAGCTGGGGGCTGGCAATGTCCCCAGGGTGCTGATGGCCCCTGTCCCCCTCCAGCTCGCCTACCAGGCCTGGGTGACCAACACCAGGACGGTGCTGCGGCAGCAGGACCAGCCCGAGCAGCCAGAGTCACCCAGCACCGACAGCGCTGCAGGTGGGTGTGACACCCCAAAACGGGGCTGGGAGGGGACACAGCCCTGCCTGGTGCCCGCTGTGTGCCCTGGCACGGCACTCCCAGTGCGTGTGGGGACTCTCTGGTGGCCACAATGGGGTTGGGCACAAGCTGTGCAGCTCCTTTGGTTCCCATCCCAGTTGTTCAGGTGGATGTGGGGGACAGGGGATGGGAGAGCCCCAGAAATGATGCTCATCCTTCGCTGGGGTCTGACCCTCACAGGGGATGGCGCAGGGAGAGAGGTGGAGGCTGCCGAGGGGGCTGAAGGCCAGGAGGAGCAGAACACGGAAAGTTCTGGTAGGTAGGCAGCAGGACTGCAGCTCGGGGGGACACTGGGGAGGTCTGAGTGGGCACTGAGTGACCCTGACCCCTCTTTGTGCCCCAGCAGAGCGCAGCAACGTCCTGCAGCGGGCGCTGAACACGCTGCGGTTCCTGTGGCTGCTGTGCCAGGCGCTGGTGGATGGGCTGACGCAGTGGCTGGACGCCTGCACGCGGGAGCACACGGACATGTCGCACGTCCTGAGCCTCGAGAGATGCGTCCTGGCCCAGCGGCTGGCCAAGGTGAGCCCGGGGGGACACACTGGGGCGCAGGGGGTGGCACCCCGCGGCGGCACTGACGCCAGGTCTGCCGCAGGGAGAGGAGATGAACCGCGAGTTCCCGGATGAGCTGTACGCGCTGCCGCCCGAGGAGTTCCCGCAGGAGCCCAGCCCGCCCGGCTCCCTGGCTGCGGATTCCCAAAGCGGCGCTTCCAGGCAGGTGCATAGAAACCCCCGAGGGCGCCGCTGGCAGTGCCACGGGCGGGGTAGGCAGGCGGGGCGCTCACCCCTGTCCCTGTGTCACCCTTAGCGGGTACCCGAGAGCCGGCAGCCAGGAGCAGGTGACAAGCTCGGGGTCCCAGGAGGACGTGGCTGACGCTCAGCAGTTCCTGGCGCTGCCGCAGCAGCACAGGCGGACTGCCAGCGAGCTCCTCAGGAGCAGGTGTGTGCGGGGACAATGGGATGTGGGGACAGCGGGACAGGTGAGGGGTGGCAGGGGGACTCATCCCATCCCCGCACCCCGCAGGAGGATGTACGTCTCGGAGCTGGAGGAGTCGGAGCGATTCTACCAATCCCACAACCGCTTCCTGAAGCTGCTGCTGGCCGGCTACCGCTGCGTGACCGCCCACTCCGAGCTGCTCTGCTACTTCGTCATCATCCTCAACAACATGGTCACCGCCTCCATCATCTCCCTCTTCCTGCCCATCCTCGTCTTCCTCTGGGCCATGCTTTCCATCCCCCGGCCCTCCAAGCGCTTCTGGATGACGGCCATCGTCTTCACCGAGGTGGGCAGGGGGTGGCCGGTGACGGGACAGTCCCACCCGGCCCCCGCCGCCCCCCGCTGACCCCGGTGTCCCCACAGATGACGGTGGTGGTGAAATACCTGTTCCAGTTCGGCTTCTTCCCCTGGAACGGCTACATCACCCTGCTGCGCAACGAGGGCAAGCCCTTCTTCCCGCCACGCATCCTGGGCCTGGAGAAGAGCACCCGCTACATCAAGTACGACCTCCTGCAGCTCCTGGCCCTCTTCTTCCATCGCTCCCTGCTGCTGGTGAGCCCTGGGCTGCGGGTGGGCGTTTGGGGGAGCTGGGGCTGTTCCTGGGGGCTCCAGGGACAGCCTGATGGGTGCTGGGGGGCTCTGCCGTGGTTCCCACCGGTGCCGGTGTGGGGTGGGGAGCGAGGTGTGTGGGGCAGCAGGACCCCTGACCACGTCCCTCCGCAGTCCTATGGGCTGTGGGACCACGAGAAGAAGACGACGACGGAGGAGAAGCGGGCGGAGAGCAAGGAAGGGGAGGAGAAGCACCAGGAAGCCGTGTCCCCGCCGCTGGCTGTGGCTGAGGAAGGGCCGGAGTCTCCGGCCCAGCCAGGAACACCAGGCGCAGCTGTGGGGCTGGAGCCAGAGGGTGAATCCGTGGAGCAGGAAGAGGGGAGCAGGACCACGCGGCTGCGCTTCAGGAGGAGGAGGAAGCAGGAGATGAAGGCTCCGGAGATAGTTCCCGGGGAAGGTAAGCACCGGTTCCCAGCTCTCAGTGAGAGCAAGGCTGGCACCCCCAGGTGCTGGGGTCGGGAAGGAGGTGGCCCTGCAGGACCCCGGCTGTCACCCACACTGTGCCTTGCTTCAAGGGGCTGAGGAGGAGGAGGAGGAGGAAGAGGAGGAAGAAGTGCCAGAGGAGAGCCACGCTCAGAGGAAGCTGAAGGCGTTTGGGTTGCGGGTCAAGAGCTTCTTCCTCACCATGTGAGTCCTGGCGGTGCTGGTTGGGGTGGGGGCTGCGGGGCACAGTCCCAGTCACGTGTCCCCTGTGTCCCCGGTGTCCCCTGTCCCCGCAGGGCACAGAACATGTACCAGCCGGTGCGCAAGTTCTTCCACGACATCCTGTACACGCAGAACCGCGCCGCCACCGACGTCTACGCCTACATGTTCCTGGCTGACGTGGTCGACTTCATCATCATCATCTTCGGCTTCTGGGCCTTCGGGGTGAGCAGGGAGTCCCTGACTGTCCTGCCCTGACCCCGGGGCGAGGCGGGGCCACGTCCTGACCTCTCCTGCACCTCCAGAAATACTCGGCGGCCGCCGACATCACCTCCTCGCTGTCGGAAAACCAAGTGCCAGAGGCTTTCCTGGTCATGCTGCTCTTCCAGTTCACCACCATGGTCATCGACCGCGCGCTCTACCTCCGCAAGACCGTGCTGGGCAAGCTCATCTTCCAGGTCATCCTGGTCTTTGGCATCCACGTCTGGATGTTCTTCATCCTGCCGGCTGTCACTGAAAGGTGCGTCCCAAAGGATTCCCTGCCACGGCGTGGTCCTGGCGTGGCACCTTGGTGGCCCAGGCTGGTGGCTGAAGGGTGACACGTCCCTCCCACAGGTTGTTCAGCCTCAACACGGTGGCCCAGCTGTGGTACTTCGTGAAGTGCATCTACTTTGCGCTGTCGGCCTATCAGATCCGCTGTGGCTACCCCACCCGCATCCTGGGCAACTTCCTCACCAAGAAATACAACCACCTCAACCTCTTCCTCTTCCAGGGGTACGGCTTGGGGCCGCAGGGACCCCCAGGCGCCCCGAGTGTGCTGTACCACCGTCCCCTCCCCGTGTCCCCCCAGGTTCCGCCTTGTGCCCTTCCTGGTGGAGCTGCGGGCCGTCATGGACTGGGTGTGGACGGACACCACGCTGTCCCTCTCCAACTGGATGTGCGTGGAGGACATCTACGCCAACATCTTCATCATCAAGTGCAGCCGGGAGACAGAGAAGGTACGGCCCCTGTGCTGGGAAGGGTCCCCCACTGACCCCCTTGTTTTTTGGGGTCCCCCTGAGCCCACCCTACACCCTGTGCTGTCTCCTCCCGCCCCAGAAATACCCCCAGCCCAAGGGGCAGAAGAAGAAGAAGGTGGTGAAGTACGGCATGGGCGGCCTCATCATCCTCTTCCTCGTGGGCATCATCTGGTTCCCGCTGCTCTTCATGTCCCTGGTGCGCTCCGTGGTGGGCGTTGTCAACCACCCCATCGACGTCACCGTCACCCTCAAGCTCGGGGGGTACGAGGTGAGGATGTGTGGGTGGCTGTTGGGGTGGCCTGATGGGACACTGGGATGCCCTTGCCTGGCTGATGTCCCCCTGTCCCCGTGTCCCCCAGCCTCTGTTTGCCACGAGTGCCCAGCAGCAATCCATCCAGCCCTTCACGCCCCAGGACTACGAAGACCTCACCAAAGAGTTCGAGAGGCAGCCGGTAAATCCCTCCCCACCCCAAAAAATCCCTGCTGGCTGCCTGAGGCAGGGTCTGAGCCGTGTCCCCTCCCCGGTGGCAGCTGGCCATGCAGTTCATCACCCTCTACGGTGCGGAGGACATCGTGACCGCCCGCATCGAGGGCAGCTCGGGCTCGCTGTGGAGCATCAGCCCCCCCAGCCGCGAGCAGATGCGGCGGGAGCTGCAGAACGGCTCCTCCGACATCACCCTGCACCTCACCTGGACCTTCCAGAGGTACCTGGGGCACGGCCGGGGAGCGGGGCCGGCCCTGCCTGCGCCCCCCTGCCCGCACTGAGCCTCTCCCGCCCGCAGGGACCTGGGCAAGGGCGGCACGGTGGAGAACGCCTACGGCAAGCACACCGCAGACCTGCAGCCCGGCGTGCCCCAGCGCCTGGAGCTGGCCCAGCTGCTCGATGGCACCAGGGACGAGCCCGTGTGAGTGTCCCCTGGGGGGTGGCAGGACCCCTGTGCTCAGTGGGATGGTGTAACCCCCCCACCTCACCCCATTTTCTTGCAGGGAGTTGCCCAAACTCTTCCCCAAATACATCCGGGCGCCCAACGGCCTCGAAGCTGAACCTGTCAAGCAGCTGCTGCCAGGTAGGTCCCAATATGTCCCCAAAAAATCAGCAGTGGGTGCCACCTCTCTGCAGACAGGGAGGACATGAGTCCCGGTGTGCCCCTCACTAAAAAATCAGCGCTGGGAGCCCACCCTGGTGGTGCCAGCCCCTGCAGACGGTGAGGACGTGAGTCCCACTGTGTCACTGCTCCCAAAAAACCATCCTTGAGAGACCAACAGTGACAGCGCTGTCCCCTGACGGTGCCACCCCTGCAGGCAGTGGGGACGTGAGTCCCACTGTGTCACTGCTCCCAAAAAACCATCCCTGAGAGCCCAGCAGTGACAGCTCTGTGCCCTGGCGGTGCCAGACCCTGCAGACGGTGAGGACGTGAGTCCCACTGTGTCACTGCCCCCCAAAAACCATCCCTGAGAGCCCAGCAGCTCCTGTGCTGTGCCCTGACGGTGCCACCCCTGCAGATGACGAGGACAGCTACCTGGACGTGGAGGTGCAGCTGAAGCGGGAGCGCAGGGGCTCTGGCCGCGGTGACAGCTTCGTGGAGTGGTGGGTGGTGAGGCTGAAGGATGCCCCACCCCACGACGGCCACATCCTGCCCCTGGTCATCTTCAACGACAAAGTCAGCCCCCCCAGCCTGGGCTTCCTGGCCGGCTACGGGTACGTGGAAGGGGCCGGGGATGGGGGGATCCGGAGGGAATGATGGTGGGATTCAGGGATCCAGGATGTGCCCCCCTCCCCTCGCAGGATCATGGGGCTTTACGTGTCCATCGTGCTGGTGATCGGCAAGTTCGTGCGGGGCTTCTTCAGCGAGATCTCCCACTCCATCATGTTCGAGGAGCTGCCCTGCGTGGACAGGATCCTGAAGCTGTGCCAGGACATCTTCCTGGTGCGGGAGACGGGCGAGCTGGAGCTGGAGGAGGAGCTCTACGCCAAGCTCATCTTCCTCTACCGCTCACCCGAGACCATGATCAAGTGGACGCGGGAGAAGGAATAAGGGGAAGGGGCTCTGTGCCCCTCCCTGACAGGGACATCACCGCCAATGCCTTAACCAGCCCCCCCGGGGGCGCAGCCCGGCCCGGCAGGCAGGGGCTGTGGGGTTTGGGCGCTCCCTCGGAGGGAGGAGGTTTTTCCGGATGTTTTTCTTACGTTGCTTCGAAGCCGCCCGACCTGCACAGACCACGTTGTGCCTTCCCGGGGAGCAGGGGGGGGACAGGAGGTGACCCCCCCACCCCCTGGGGCTGCCAGGTGGGGATGGGGGGGTCAGGAGCCAGCCCGTGCCCCCTCCCTGCCGGCCCCAGCCCTGCTCCAGAACCAGGTTGAACTCAAAAGCAATAGCACTCCCCCCCCAGCTCCAGGATGGGGGTCCTGGGTTGTGGCCCTCCCATGTTTTTGGGGGGGGTCTGGCAGCCTCAGTTGGACTTTAGACACACTTGTGACTTTGGGTTTGTTTTTTTTTTTTTTTTTATTAATTCAAATGGTTTATTTATACAGATATCGAATAAAACAAACTTGAGGCCTCCCTGGCTGGCAGGCAGCTGGGGTGGGGACTGGGGGGGATCAGGGACCTGCACCCCAGCCCCCAATAAACGGGGGGTGGGGGGGCTGTGACACAAATGGGGTACAAAAGCAGCTGCCTGGGGGTCAGGAGTCCTCACCACCCTCTGGGCTATCCCTGAGGCGTGGCACCTGCCCCAGCAGTGCCACAGCAGGATGGGAGTGTGTCCCCTGCTGTCCCCAAGCCCTTCAGCTCTCGCTGGACTCCTCGTTCTCCCAGTTCTCTTGGTTCTCCTGGTTCTCCTGGTTCTGCTCCATCTCAGCCCTGCACAGGACGGACTCTGGGTGGACATGGCCTCAGGGGCTGAGCAGGGGGGACGGGACCCCCACCCTGGTACCTGTGGATCCTGCGCTGGCCCTCGGCGCGCACGTAGGGTGGCAGTGTGTCGAGGGGACCCTGCAGGAGAGGGGCTGTGAGCCTGGGCACCCCCAAAATCCTCCCAGAGCCGCCCCCCTGCACCCCAAAGCCTCACCAGCTCCTTGAAGGTGAGGCGGCAGCTGTAGCACAGCAGGGGGATGTAGGCAGCTTTGCTCTCAGCCCTGGGGACAGGGACAAGGACAGGGACAATCAGCGGTGGCCTGGGAGCGGGTGTGGAATCCTGGAATCCCCCCTGTCCCTGCGCTCACCCTGCTCCTGGCGGCTCCAAGATCAGCGTGGGCTCCAGAGCCAGCTCCTCCTCTGCAAGAGGGCAGGGGGGTCACTGGGGGCTGCTCCCCAAATCCCCCGAGACCCCCCTGCTCTCTCCACTCACCCCCTTCCGTGTCCAGGCCGCAGAGGCACAGGAGGCAGCGCTGGGACTCACTGCTGGCCTTGGCCGGCTCCGGGCTCAGCTTCTCCCCCGTCCTGCAGCCAAAACGGGGGGTGTGGGTGCACCCCGATCCCCCCACACCCCCGGGACCCCCGCACGGAGCCCCGCACGGACCCCCCGTACCGGTACACGGTGCTGATGGTGGAGGGGAACTCCTCCTGCAGCCCCACCAGGAAGTGCTCAACCAGCTGGTGGATGCTGGGCTTCTCCCGGCGCTGTGGGAATGGGCAGGGCAGGACTGCGGGGTCCTGTCCCTGCCCTGGGGACACGGAGCTTGGGCTCCCCACCACAGGACCCCCCTACCTTGGTGAACAGGGGTGGCACGGTGACGGTGGGGACACCGAAGAAGTGGTTGTAGAAGACGATCTCCTTGGCCGTGTAGTCCCGCATGGGTCTCACCACCATCACGTCACCGTGCCGCTGGTCCGTGAAGCCCTGAGGGTGCAGGGCTGCCAGGGGACTGTGCCAACACCAAGCCACGTCCCCTATGGCATCCTGTCACCCTTGGGGCGCGGGTGACCGTCCCTAGCTCACCGTGTCCACAGCGAGGAAGGCGCCGCGCCCCAGGGACAGGTTGGTGAGCAGCTTGACGGCCACGCGCGTGAGGCTCTCGCCCATCATCACCTTGGCGTAGCCCCTGTCCCGGGCTATCTGCACGATCAGGTGGGTCCTGGGGATGAGGTGACAGCGGGTCAAAGCCACCACGCCCGGCTGGTGCTGGCACTGGCGCAGGGCAGGGTCAGTCCCTCACCGCAGCATCAGCAGCAGCTCCTCCCGCGCCGTCGCCGTCCCCGCGGCCTCGAAGCTGCGGAGCAGCTCCTGCGTTTGGGCAGCGTCGGGCAGCCGGGGGGTGCCCGGGGGTCCTGCTGGCCTGTCCGGGGTGCTGTGGCTCTGAGAGGTGCCACTGTCCCCGTCCTGCCGCTGCTGCTGGATGAAGCTGTCCACAGCCTCCTTGTAGGAAGGGCCGGGCGGGCCGGGCGTGCTGGAGCGCTCCGGCCCCGGCTGTAGGATGGATGGGGGCAGCGCCAGCGCCTGCGGGGCAGAGAGGGGGAAGTTGGGTGTCCAAGCGAGTCCCCTCGCCTCAGCAGCTGTCCCCACGTCACCCCAGTACCTCCTCCAGGTGGATCAGGTGGTAGGGGAAGCCGGTGGCCTGCAGCAGGGTCTCCATCTGGGCCAGGGTCTGCTCCCGCTGCTCCGGGCTCTGCCGGCGCACGGCTCCCTCTGGAAGGCAGCGGGGCAGTGCCAGGGCTGGGAGTGGGTAACAGGGCAGGGAGCGGGGCTGGGAATGGGGCAGGGAATGGGCAGCAGGGCTGGGAATGGGGAAAGGAACAGGCAATGCAGCTGGGAAGTAGCAGCAGGAAAGGGAACAGGCCGTGGGGCAGGAAATGGGGCAGGGAACAAACAGTGGGGCCGGGAATGGGGCAGGGAACAGGCACCAGGATGGAATCAGGAGTGAGGCAGGGAACAAGGAATGGGTTGGGAATGGGCAGCAGGACATGGAGCAGGGAATAGCTTGGGAACGGGCAGTTGGACATGGAGCAGGGAATGGGATGGGAATGGGCAGCAGGACACGGAGCAGGGATTGGGATGGGATGGGAATGGGCAGCAGGACACGGAGCAGGGATTGGGATGGGATGGGAACGGGCAGCAGGACACAGGGCAGCAGCAGGACTCCCTCACCCTCAACGTAGACGAGTCCGGGGACGAAGCGGAGCCTCTTGGCCGCCTCCCGGCTGAGCCCCTGGCAGGAGAGTGGGGTGAGTTGTGGGGTGAGCGGGGTGGCCGAGCTGTCCCCTCCCTAATCCCCCCCGAGCCCCCACTCTCACCTCCTGCACCTGCCGGATCATGGCGCTGGAGGCCGGGCCCCCTGACACCGCCAGCAGCACCTGTGGGGACAGCGGGGACGGTCACCGGCCCTGGTGCCACCCCTGAGTCCCCTGTCCGGGTCCCCCTCCCGGTACCTTCTCTCCCGGGAAGATGACGCGGTTCTTGCCCAGCATCGCTCGGAACTTGTGCACGAAGTACTCGCGGAAGCAGCCGCTGGGGGACACAGGGACACGGGGACCACTGAGCCATGGGCTGTCCGACACCCCCAGACCCCACATCCCCACATCCCCAGGCCCCAGAGTCCTCTGGATGTCCCTGAGACCAATATCCCAGAGATCCAATGATCCCCGGATAAAAGTCCATGAGCCACGACCCCAAACTTTACTGTCCCCCATCCCCTATGTCCCTGAGACTCAGTGTCCCCAAGCCTTGATGTTTCTTGTCCCCAAACCTTGAAGTCCCAGAAATCCAATGTCCCCAGCCCCAACATCCCAATGTCCCAGAGACCAAATGTCCCCAACCCCTAATGTCTCCAAGACCCAAAATTCCCAAACTTTAATGATCTGGAGACTCAAAGACCCCAATTCCTGATGTCCCCCACCCCGCTGTCCCCGCCCGGTCCCTCACCGGCAGAACGGGTCCCCGACGCGGATGACGAGGGCGGCCGTGCCCTGCCCGCACTTCATGCAGGTCCGGGGGTGGCTGCGGGGACACGAGCGGTCACCGGGGACACCGGGACCCGACCCCGGGGAGGGGGACGGCGGTCCCGGTGTCCCTGGGCAGCACCAGCGATACCCGGGATGTTACCGGGAGATACCGAGAGATAGCGGGGGGACACCGGGAGCGGGGATCGGAGGTGGCACGGGGAGCAGCACCGGGGGGGATACCGGGGTACCTCCCGAGGCAGCCGTGGGGGACACAGGTGCGACACTGGGGACGGTACCGGGGGGACACCGGGGGGTACCGGGGGGTGCTGGCGGGCGCACGGGGGATGTACCGAGGGCAGCACTGGGGGGATGCCCGGGGGAACACCGGGGGGTACCGGGAGCAGCCCTGGGTGTCCATCCCGAGGCCGGACCGGACTCGCACCTGCCTGCCGGTGCGCGGCGGCGCCGCGGCGGTTCCGTGTCC
>VYZT01053563.1:50301-60540 GCA_013400735.1 Pomatostomus ruficeps
CCCCCCCGCGCCGCCCCCGGGCCCGGCGCCGCGGCCGAGGCGCTGGAGGCGCAGTTCAGCTGCCCCATCTGCCTCGAGGTTTTCCACCGCGCCGTCGGCATCGCGGGCTGCGGGCACACGTGAGGCTCGGGGGGCTCGGGCGGGGGCGGCGGGGACCCCCGGGCTGAGCCGGCCCCGGGGACGGGCGGGACGCGGGCGTTGGGCTCTGTCCTGGCCGTGGGATCCTTGCGGGCTCTCTGTCCGGTGTCCCCAGCCGGCACCGGGACTCTCATTCCACACCGGGGGTGGTTCAGCGCCGGGACCCCCCTTCCGCCCCCAGGCAAATACCGGGACCCTCATCCCATCCCACACCGGGATCCCCATCCCGCCTCTTCCATCCCATCCCGTTCCATCTCATCCCACCCTTCCCATCCCGGTACCGGGACCCTCATCCCAATTTTCCCAGCCTGGTAACGGGACCCTCCATCTCCCTCCATCCCATTCCCCCCTTCCAGTACCGGGACCCCCATCCCAGCCACCAGCGCCTTGTCCCCATCCCAAATCCGTTCCTTTCCCTCCGTCTCCTCAGCCTGGAGCCCCTGTGGGGTGTCCTACTGACCCCCCCGAGCTCCCTCTGCTCCCAGACCCGGCTCCTGCCCCCAGGACCCCCCAAACTCTTGTCCATTTATCCCTCCAGCATTTCGGGGACACCTTGATCCCTTTTCCCGTCTGATTTTGGGGACATTCCCTGGGGGACTGTGGCTTTGCTTGGAGCCCCAGCACCACCTCACTCCTGATTTGGGGCTGGGGGTGATTCCTGACCCCTCCATGATCCCCCTGCTCATCCCTGCTCCCCCTGCACAGCCTTTGGGGTGTTTCCTTCCCTGTTCTGGTGACTGGAGCTGCCTAGGAAGGGACAGGAGAATCAGGATAATTGGATTTTGGGGACAGAGCTCCTTTGCCTCATCTGGGCTGCTGGGATTCCTCAGCCCTTGGATTCCTTTGCTCCTGGGGATTTAAGGACCTTGGAAAGAGGTGATCCAGCCTGGCCTGGATACCCAGCTCTGACTTTATTTGGCTCCTTTCAAACCATCCTTGGAGCAGTGGGATCATCTGTGCGTGCAGGGAGCTCCTTGGGGGCTCTCACCCCTCCCCAATGTCCCAGTTCTCCCAGTAGGAACTCCGATCCCGGGGTTTTGGGGTGCTGGAGGGGCTGCTCCCGTGGTGCTCAGGGCCGCTCTGTGCCCGCAGGTTCTGCGGGGAATGCCTGCAGCCCTGCCTGCAGGTGCCGTCCCCGCTGTGCCCGCTCTGCCGCGTGCCCTTCGACCCCAAAAAGGTGGAGAAGGCGTCCAGCGTGGAGAAGCAGCTCTCGTCCTACAAGGCTCCCTGCCGAGGCTGCAGCAAGAAGGTAAAGCTGCAGTGTCCCCAGTGTCCCCATCCTCCTCTGGATGTGTCCAGAGCTGGGGAACGGGCTCAGCCTGGAGCAAAGGAGGCTCCGGGGGCCTTTCTGGCTCTGCACAACTCCCTGACAGGAGGGGGCAGCCAGGGGGGTTGGGCTCTGCTCCCAGGGAATGGGGACAGAACCCCTGAGGGTCCCTGCACCCCAAATCTCTGTCCTGCAAGGAAACACAGGCGGGTGCAGCATTCCCGATGTTCTGGGTTATCCCACACTGACCTGAGGTCACTCCCACCTCAGCTGGGCAAATCCAGCTCCTCTCCTGGCCCCTGGCAGGCGTTCCTGCCCCTCCAGGATGTCTCCTGTCCTCCTTCTCCAGGTGACCCTGGCCAAGATGCGCTCGCACGTCTCGTCCTGCGCCAAGGTGCAGGAGCAGATGGCCAACTGCCCCAAGTTCGTTCCGGTTGTCCCCACGTCCCAGCCTATTCCCAGGTATTCCTGCGCCTCGGGAAGGGAAGCGGGTCCCTCCTTGTGTGCCCTGAAATCCAGGTCTGTGCTGTGCCTTTCCCTGGGAGGGAGATCAGCAGCTTTTCCCTCCTGGCACTGCTGCTCTGGGTTTTGGGGCGTGGGGTGGGATGAAGGATCCACCGAACAGGGAGTTGGGGTGGGAAGGGGCTGGGCTGTGACAAAACTCTGCTGGGTTCATTTGGAAGGAGTCCATCCCTTCCCAAGGGATCTGAGCTCGTCCTTGCTCTCTCTGCAGCAACATTCCCAACCGCTCCACGTTCGTGTGCCCGTACTGCGGGGCCCGGAACCTGGACCAGCAGGAGCTGGTGAAGCACTGCATGGAAAACCACCGGAATGACCCCAACAAAGTGGTGAGTGAGCCGTGCTGGGGTGGAGGTGTGGGACGGCTCTGGAAATCCAAACACAGCCCGGCTGCTGCAGCATCCCGGAGCATAGCTCTGTTCCGGCTGGTGTAAATCCCTTTGGGAGGTGGGGATCTCCCTCTCCTTTGTCGGAGGCTCCCTGGAATGAGCTGCCTCCATCCCCCTGTTCCTACAAACCAGGTGGTGCTGGAATTCCTCTCCTGGTTCCCTCTGGGTTGACCAAGGTGGGGGAACTTGGGATCTTCAGCACAGGAAGGACATGGAGCTGTTGGAGCCACTCCAGAGGAGGTCACCAAGTTGATCAGAGGGATGGAGCAGCTCTGCCATGAGGAGAGGCTGAGAGAGTTGGGATTGTTCAGCCTGGAAAAGAGAAGCTTCAGGGAGACCTAATTGTGGCCTTTCAGGACCTTCAGGAAAGGTGGAGAGAGGCTCTTGGCAAGGGCCTGGAGGGATGGGACGAGGGGGAATGGATTCAAACCGCCAGAGTAGGTTTGGGTTGGATATTGGGAAGGAATTGTTCCCTGTGAGGGTGGGGAGGCCCTGGCACAGATTCCCAGAGAAGCTGTGGCTGTCCCTGGATCCCTGGCAGTGCCCAAGGCCAGGCTGGACGGGGCTTGGAGCAGCCTGGGACAGTGGAAGGTGTCCCTGCCCAAGGCAGGGGTGGGACTGGATGAGGTTTAAGATTCCAACTCAGGCCATTCCAGAGGTGCTCACAGCCTTGGGATAACACAGCCAGGACCATATTCCAGAGGCTCTGTGCTCCAGGGACCCCTGTTCAGCCCATAACCTTGTCAGAGGAGGTCCCCATGCAGGTGCCACCATTCCGTGTCCCTGTCCCCACAGGTGTGCCCGGTGTGCTCGGCCATGCCCTGGGGGGATCCCAGCTACAAGAGCGCCAACTTCCTGCAGCACCTGCTCCACCGGCACAAGTTCTCCTACGACACCTTCGTGGTGAGTGTGACCCTCAGCCAAAAACGGGGAATCCCTGGATCCTTCTGTGCCAGGAGGTGAAACCAGCCCTTTCCCTCTTCCTCTCCCTCTCCCTCTCCCCTCTCCCTTTTTCTCTCCCTTTTTTCTCTCCCTTTTTTCTCTCCCTTTTTTCTCTCCCTTTTTTCTCTCCCTTTTTCTCTCCCTTTTTCTCTCCCTCTCCTTTCTCCTTTCTCCTTTCTCCTTTTTTCTTTTTCCTTTTTCCTTCCCCTTCTCCACGGGAAGCTCGTGGCACACGTGTCCCACCCACAAGACCCCCACCAAGTTGTCCTCACACACCAGGAGGAGAGGGAATTGTTCCTGCACTCCACAAAATGGGTTGTTCCGTTAAACTCTTCCCCTGAGGAATTCTAACACAAAATCCCTTTTCTTGGAGGTTTTGGGAGCAGAGGGAAGGGCCAGCCCAGCCCCAGGGGTTTGGGGATGTTCTGGTTGCTGCACGTGGGGGGTCCCTGACCCCTCCTGTGTGGGGGTCTCAGCCATGGCCTCGGGGGAGGCTTTGTTCCCATCCTGCTTTCCTTGGATGGATGTCAGGGAAAAGAACCTCCCGGCATTTTCAGAGGAGTATCCTGACTCCAGGTGCTGGAAAAACCTGACCTGGAGCACTGGGAAAACCCCTGGAATTGCTAGAAGGCTTCACCCTTTGTCCTCAGCCTGTGTGGGCCTGTCCCATCCCTCCTACCAGCTGTGAGATCCCGGGCAGGAGCGGAATGTGGGCACAGAGAGCAGTTCCTGGGAATGGCATTCCTGGGATCTGTGTGCCCGAGGAGCGGAGGCTCCGTGGGGACAGCGTGCCCTGGCTGTGCCCTGGCAGTGCCCGCTCTCCTGAGCTCCCCTGTTTGATTTCCAGGATTACAACATCGACGAGGAGGCGGCGCTGCAGGCGGCCCTGGCTCTGTCCCTCTCCGAGAACTGAGGCTGATCCCTGTCCCTGCCCCGGCTCCGTTTGCACACTCTGAGAGACACGGAGCCCTCCGGAGCCGCGCTGCTGCTCCTTCCCGCTGCTCTCCGGGCCAATCCCGCCTCGTTTAAGAAGGTGGAGCCTCCTCGGTGTCCTCGGGAGTGAGCAGAGAGCTCTGGAGAGAGGAGCCGGCGCCGCAGGGCTGGGATCGATCCTTGGATCCTTTCATGTCCCCGTGTCCTGAGCTATTTATTGTCAGATGCTTCTTGGCACACTCGTCCCTGCTCTCTGTTGCAGCAGAATAGGAACCTGAAACTGATGGATTGGATGCAAAACACCCCAATTTGGGACTGGGATCAGCCACATCCTTTTAAAAAGGAGGAAGGTGGCACGGAGCATCTTTTTTTAAACTCCCCCAAGGATTTTTCTAGAGATGTCAGGCTGTCCTGACCCCCGTGCCAGGGGCTGGAGCGGCCTCCTTCACCTGAATCCTGGGATGAGACTGAGCAGCGGCTCAGAGGAGCCCTCGAGGACGGCATCCAGTATCCAGGGACACCCTCCTCTTCCTCGTTTTGTACCAGCTCTTGGGATACCAAACCCTCGCGTTTTTCTACACGAAGCGGTGCGAAGCCTTTTCCACGTTTTCTAGAGCGGCGTCAGAAGCTGTTCCTCTTCACGCCGCCATATCCGGCACCCGGGACAAGAGTATTTTTATGGAACATTGTTAAGAAAGTTTTATTTTTTACGAAAAACAACCCAAGGGAACGAACACGCGGATTGGGAACGGGGCAGGAGGCAGGAGCTGGATCCCAGAGCTGCAGTCGGACTCTGAGGTGGAGGGAGGCGCTGGGATCTTTCTGGGCCATTCCTGGATTTTTCTGGGCCATTCCTGGGCGTTCCTGGGCCTTTCCCTTCCCTCACCAGAACTCCCCTGCCCGTGAGGGAGCAGGCAGGGTGGTTGTGCCACGCTGGCACTCGGCACGGAGCAGCTGCCTTGGATCCATGGAATGTCCATCCATGCAGGATCCCAGCCCCAACCCGAGCTTCTCATCCCCCCAGGAAGGTGGGATCACTTTTCTCTTTTCTGATCTCTCCCTGGGAACGGGGCAGTGTTGATCCAAGGTGCTCCACAGCATCCTGGTGTCCTGTCCCTGCTGCTGCTGGAGTTGGCTCTGGAGGGCTGGGAGAGGATGGAAGCGAGGTGGCACCAGCCATGGGATGAGCCCACAGCTCCCAGGGGTGCAGCTGAGGGAGGGGGTGATCCCTGAGACACCCCCTGTGCTGCCTTCCCGTAGGGTTTCCAGGGAAAACGGGTGGGAGAGGCCCCCTCTGCGTCTCCCTGCTGGGAGAATTTATCCAAAACCTGGCTCCAGCTCTGCTCTAGCAATACTGGCTTGGTTTTTATTTCAGTTTTTGTAGTACCGGATGATTTTGGGATCTGCAGCCCCGCGAGGAGCGTGCAGGGAAAGGGCTGGAGCTGCCCTGTTCCCCGCTCTGGAGCCAGAGTGAGGAGGGATGGGATCTTCTCCTACCTGCCTGGCACTGCTGGCACCTACAGGATGTTCCTGCTGGGATGGAGAGCCCTGGATCTTCCGGGAGGGACCCAGGAGGGTTCCCCTGTCCCGTGCTCTGCTGGGACTCAGTGAGAGCTCCCTGCTTTTGGGCCAGCACTGTTCCCCTCGGGCTCCTTCCCTCTTTCCTCCTTTTTGCCCCACAGAGCCAGAGCAGGGGCAGCCAGAGCTGCTTTTGTAAAGCACTTTAAGGCCCCGGGTGTGAGGGGCCACGCCGGGGATCCCTGTGTGTCCTGGATCCATGGATCCCGCTGTGCCGGGGATCCCTGTGTGCCCTGGATCCCGGGATCCCGCCGTGCCAGGGATCCCGCCAGCGCGTCACCCGCCACTTTTTTTGCATAATTAGGACTTTTAACGAGCCGTCCTGTTTTTTTGAAAGAAGAATTAACTCGATGACAGTATTTGTAGCAAACCATTTTTCTCAATAAAGGCAGTTTCATCCACGCCTGGCCTCCCCAGGGAGGGTAAGCACTGGAGGGATACTGGGAGCACTGGGATACTGGTGGCCCTGAAGGGTCTGGGAGCACTCAGAGAGCACTGGGGATGTTTGGAGCACTGGGATATGAAGGTTACAGGGAATTTGGGAGCACTGGGAGCACTGGGGCTGTGCTGGGGACACTGGGGGGGTGCTGGGGTAATGGGGGAACTGATGCACTGGGGGACTGGGGACACCGGGGCAGCGGGGTGCTGGAGACAGAGCGGCACCGGGAGCACCGGGAGCAGAACCGGGACGGTACCGGGAATACAGGGAAGGTACCGGAGCACCGGCAGCATCTGCGCATGCGCAGCTCTTGCCCAATTCAAATATGGCGCCCCGCAGGCCCCGCCCCGCGCCTTCAGGGGGCGGGGCCTCCCGTGGTCCGATCGCTGCCATTGGCTGTCGCGAACCGGGCGCTGCGCTCTCCACCAATNCGCACCGGCCATGGCCACCTGCACGGCCCCCGTGAACATCGCCGTCATCAAGTACTGTGAGTGCCCGGGGACAGCGGGCCGGGGGCGGGCCTGGCACCTGCATGGGGCACGGGGGGCACGGATCCCGGGCTGGGCTGGGGGGTGCCATGTCCGGCTGTGCCGTGCCGGGTGACACTGTGACACTGTGACACTGTGCCGGGTGACACTGTGCCGGGCCAGGCCGTGCTGCGCTGTGTCCTTCCTTGCCATGCCGTTCCTAGCCGTGCCATGCCATGGCAAGCTGTTCCATGGCATTCCTGGCTGTGCCATGCCGTGCCGAGCGCCGTTATGCCGTGTTTGCTGTGTCCATCAGTGCCATTCCTGGCTGTGCCATGCCACTCCAAGCCGTGCCATGCTATTCCTGCCTGTGCTATGCCATTCCTGGCTGTGCCATGCTATTCCTGCCTGTGCTATGCCATTCCTGGCTGTGCCATNGGGACACTGGGGGGGTGCTGGGGTAATGGGGGAACTGATGCACTGGGGGACTGGGGACACCGGGGCAGCGGGGTGCTGGAGACAGAGCGGCACCGGGAGCACCGGGAGCAGAACCGGGACGGTACCGGGAATACAGGGAAGGTACCGGAGCACCGGCAGCATCTGCGCATGCGCAGCTCTTGCCCAATTCAAATATGGCGCCCCGCAGGCCCCGCCCCGCGCCTTCAGGGGGCGGGGCCTCCCGTGGTCCGATCGCTGCCATTGGCTGTCGCGAACCGGGCGCTGCGCTCTCCACCAATGGCGAGGCGGGACCGGCCGCAGGCCACGGTCACGTGGGTGGCGCGGGGGCGCGGCCTGAGGGCGGCCGGCGGTGGCGGCGGCGATGGCGGCGGAGCGCGCACCGGCCATGGCCACCTGCACGGCCCCCGTGAACATCGCCGTCATCAAGTACTGTGAGTGCCCGGGGACAGCGGGCCGGGGGCGGGCCTGGCACCTGCATGGGGCACGGGGGGCACGGATCCCGGGCTGGGCTGGGGGGTGCCATGTCCGGCTGTGCCGTGCCGGGTGACACTGTGACACTGTGACACTGTGCCGGGTGACACTGTGCCGGGCCAGGCCGTGCTGCGCTGTGTCCTTCCTTGCCATGCCGTTCCTAGCCGTGCCATGCCATGGCAAGCTGTTCCATGGCATTCCTGGCTGTGCCATGCCGTGCCGAGCGCCGTTATGCCGTGTTTGCTGTGTCCATCAGTGCCATTCCTGGCTGTGCCATGCCACTCCAAGCCGTGCCATGCTATTCCTGCCTGTGCTATGCCATTCCTGGCTGTGCCATGCTATTCCTGCCTGTGCTATGCCATTCCTGGCTGTGCCATGCTATTCCTGCCTGTGCTATGCCATTCCTGGCTGTGCCATGCTGTTCCTAACCATGCCATGCCATGCCATTCCTGGCCATTCCATGCCATTCCTGGCCGTGCCATGCCGCGCTCTCTTGCAGGGGGCAAGCGCGACACCGACCTCATCCTGCCCATCAACTCCTCGCTGAGCGTGACCCTGCACCAGGACCAGGTGGGTCGGGATCAGGATCAGGATCAGGTTTAGGATCAGCCTCCCAGCCGTCTCCGGGGGTGCTGAGCCCCCTCCCTCTCTCCCCGCAGCTCAAGACCACCACGACGGCGGCCGCCAGCCGGGATTTCACCGAGGACCGGCTGTGGCTCAACGGGAAGGAGGCGGACGTGGGGCACCCGCGGGTGCAGGCCTGCCTGCGCGAGGGTGAGCGTCCCCTTCCCGGGGGTGTCCCCACTGTCCCTGCTGTCCCCTGACCCCGCTGTCCCCACAGTGCGGCGCCTGGCCCGCAAGCGCCGCGGGGGCGGTGAGGACGCGGCTGCGCTCAGCCTTTCCTACAAGATCCACATCGCCTCCGAGAACAACTTCCCCACGGCCGCCGGGCTCGCCTCGTCCGCCGCCGGCTATGCCTGCCTGGGTGCGTGTGCGACGGGGCACTGCCCTGGGAGTGTGCCCAGCTCGGCTCTGTCCCCTCCTTGGTGCTGGGAGGGGTGACAGGGGTGTCCCCTGTGCCTGTCCCCGCAGTGTCGGCGCTGGCCCGGCTCTACGGGCTGGAGGAGGAGCTGTCGGAGGTGGCCCGGCGGGGCTCGGGCAGCGCCTGTCGCAGCATGTTCGGCGGCTTCGTGCAGTGGCAGCGCGGCGAGCGCCCCGATGGCACCGACAGCCTGGCCCTCCAGGTGGCCCCCGAGACGCACTGGCCGGAGCTGCGCGTCCTCGTCCTGGTGGTGAGGGGCTGGGAGGGGATTTGGGACTCGGGGGGCTCAGGAGGGGCCGTGTCCCACCGTCTGTGTCCCCTCAGGTCAGCGGGGAGAAGAAGCCGGTGGGCAGCACGGCGGGGATGCAGACCAGTGTGGAGACCAGTCTCCTGCTGAAGGTACGGGGACACGGGGCAGGGACAGGGACTGGGTCCCCTTTCCCTTGGAACGGGGCTGGAGGGTGTGTGGAGTGACAGCCAAAGGGTCACGGTGCTGTGGGTGTCACTAAATTTGGGGTGACCACAACCTGCCTGCTGTGGGTGTCACTGAGTTGGAGTAACTGTGACCCACCTGCCATGGATGTCACCAAACTGGGGTGGCCATAACCCACCTGTTGTGGGTGTCACTGAGTTGGGATGACTTTTACCTGCTTGCCACGGATGTCACTGAATTGGGGTGGCCACAACCTGCCTGCTGTGGGTGTCACTGAGTTGGAGTAACTGTGACCCACCTGCCATGGATGTCACCAAACTGGGGTGGCCACAACCTGCCCATTGTGGTTGTCACCAAATTGAGGTGACCGCAACCCACCTGTTGTGGGTGTCACTGAGTTGGGATGACTTTTACCTGCTTGCCACGGATGTCACTGAATTGGGGTGGCCACAACCTGCCTGCTGTGGGTGTCACTGATTCGGGGTGACCACAACCCACCTGCCGTGGGTGTCACCGAATCGGACCGATGGTGACCCCCCTGCCGTGGCAGCACCGGGCAGAGGTGGTGGTCCCGGAGCGCCTGGCCCAGATGATGCGGCACATCCGCGAGCGGGACTTCGAGGGCTTTGGCCAGCTGGCCATGAGGGACAGCAACCAGTTCCACGCCACCTGCCTGGACACCTTCCCGCCCATCTTCTACCTCACCGACCTGTCGCGCCACATCATCGCGCTGGCGCATCGCTACAACGCCCACCACGGCCACACCAAGGTACCGGGGGGCTCCGGGGGTGTCACGGCACCGTGGCCCTTCCCCAGGTCCCCACGTCCCCCCCTCAATGCCACCGCAGGTCGCCTACACCTTCGACGCCGGCCCCAACGCCGTCATCTTCGCGCTGGCCGACACCGTGGCCGAGTTCGTGGAGGTGGTGAGGCGCAGCTTCCCCCCTGCACCCAACGGGGACCAGTAAGTGCACCTCACTTCTTACTGGGGAGGTTTGGGGTGGATGTGGGGACACGGGGACTGAGCGCTCGCTGTGCCGCAGGTTTGTCCGGGGGCTGCCCGTGGGCTCGGCCGCGCTGTCACCGGAGCTGGTGGCCGCCGTGGTCACCGAGCCGGTGCCGGGCGCTGTCCAGTACATCCTGCACACCAAGGTGAGGGGCA
>VYZT01053567.1:4395-18123 GCA_013400735.1 Pomatostomus ruficeps
TTTTTTAGCTGCTTGTTATCTTCTTGAAGTTCTGAAGGTTTTCACAACATAAAAGCCTAATAATAGTATTTACATTTTTTACTAGAATCAAGCCAGGTTTGATTTCATGGTTAAGCTAGCTTATATTAGCTCACTGCATCATTGCATGGGGCAGAAATGCTGCCCAGATTAGAGTCTTGAATGATACAGACACAACCTTGAATAAAAATTTACGTTGGTTTTAGGTTTTGTAAAAGCTTAATTGTGAGAAAAGCAAATTTTAGGAGAAGACTGGTTAAAATAGTGATGCCATTTTAAGGGGTACACAAAGCTTTTAAGAACAGCTGATGTGTAACCTTTAAACTTATGATCCATTTCCATTCTTGTTTAGGTAAACCAAATCAATTGAGGTAGGTATGTCATTTTACAACTCATTTTCTGAGATAAACGGGTTATTTTTTTCCTGCTAACAATGTAGAAAATGAAGCCTGGGTGTTCATTTTAAGTTATCTTAAATTTACCCTATCTTCCCCTACTAACAGTGTAACAAACACTCTTAGGTTATGTAGGCTGAAAACTAAATGTCAATGTTAGATGTATGTCTTTGTGTGCAGAATCTTGACAGCTGGCTGCTGATTAAAAGGCTGCTGGAAAACTTCAGGGAAGCATTATGTTTGAAGAATAACTTTTTCTCCTGCTGGGAAATACCTGCAATGGAATTCCCAGCAGTAATTTGCAACCTGCCTTGATTACAGAATTCCCTCTTCCTGTCAAACACTGTCCATCTCTGCTGTTGGAAGCATCAAGATGTCACACTGACAGAGCCTAGGAGCTGGCAACATGAATGTCTCTCTCCATAAGCAAGAGGTTTTTTCTTTACCTAGCAGTGGGAATGATGGTAGACTACTAGGAAAGGAAATAATGCTGGAAAGAGAGATGTGAATGCCACTCAGAGAAGGTGGTGGGACTAGGAGGAATGAGATGAGTTTCTGTAGCAAATTCATCATAGTCTGAGGATTAGCATGCTAGTGCAAAACCTATTCCCTTTCTACAGCTGTATATCACCTGCTAATAGAATTAAGGAGAGCAAGTTACAGATGTGAGGATAAATGAAATTCAGTCGTTTCATCTTTCAACCTTAAAACAAGCATGAAAAATAAAAGGAAATGAAGGAAAACATAGGAGGGAAGGATGTTTTGATAAATGAGAACTTTAAATAACATGTTAGAAATAATGAAAAAATATGAGGGAAATTATTTTCAGCCTGAGCAAACTTCCAAAAAAAAAAAAAAAGTAAGTAAAAATCTAACAGAAAACTCTAACCAGTTAGTTTTATCTGTTTAAGAACAGATTTTTTCTGGTTGCTCATGAATAGCTGCAGTGCAATGGGCAAATATCTTTATCACACATAAAGGACCAAATTATGAAAGTCCAGTTATTGCTCAGCATAGTTACACAGATCCTGTGGGTAAAATTTGGGCATCATGGAGAATAGCTATGGATTTCTTGTTTTGTAAATACAGGTTTAATTAAGAACCGTGTGAGTTTTCATCTTGGAGTCAGAACATGGAACAGAGAGCATCCCAACTGTGGAGCATTTGTCTTTCCAGACTATTTCAGGCTATCTGTGTAATCACAGCTTTCAAAGTGCAGGGAAAAAGAAGGGAAACTACTGGGGAGCTAGAAGGACAAAGCTCTTTTATCCACCATTCAGTACAGTTTACCTATGGGAGCAGAATACATGTTTACCTACAACACTCTGCCAACTCAGTTCAACCTTTACATGGAGGGTTTGCATCTAATAGGATTAGGCTGTGTTTAAGACTATTTACTCAGCCTTAAAATAAGCCTGACATTTATACTCAACTCTGTGAAATGTATGATTTCCTTTAAAAATTAAAACTGTATTCAACTTACAATACATTTGTGCTGACATTTTGAAACTGTCATGTGCTGTAGGCCTTCACACCACTTTGAATATCATTAACATGCTCTATATGTTTGGGCAGAAAGTGTGTAACAGGAAAATACTGTAAAATCTCCTGAACAATTTGATCATGTATAAGAAAATAATTTTTCTCTTTTTTTTATACTTAGACTGAAGAAAATTGCTTTCAAATGAACAAAAATGACTTCAATGACAGGAAATATACTTTAAGAAGAATTTAAATACTACATAATGCTTGAAGGGAAGCGTGTTTATCCAAACCAGAGTACTTTTCTCTATAAATTGTGTTTGTGTTTTGTGAAGTGAATGTTAATGATGTGACTTTGGCACACGAAGTCATTTGCAGAAGAGTGAAGTAGGGACCATCAGCCTACTTTTTCTGTGCTTAGCTGATGTTATTTAACTCATCTGGAAGTTTCCGAACTTGGGACCAAAACTAGGTGGTGGCCTTTAAAACGATGTCAGGTCACAAAATAGCCTTTTGCCTTATGTGTATCTGAGGATCATGTGAATGGGAGGACATAACTGAACAGTGAAATGGCATGACAACTAAATTCCTAAAGCAAAGAAACCACTTGCCACGTTGTGTCTATGTGGAAGCTCCACATAGGATTTGATGGAGGTACTCAAAGCCGTGCATCACAGTTTTGTCTGTTCCATGACCTGGTCCATCACTGGGCCTTTTGGATAGGAAAACAATGTTAAATATTTGTACAACAGTTTGAATGCTCTACTTCTTTAAAATTACTGATTCTCCTCATATCATTACATGGTATGAAATAGGATGTGGTGTTCTTATTTTACAAATAAGAAAACTGCAATAGACACATCTATAGATATTTAAGAGGCAGTTCGCAGATCTACGTTTGTAGCCCTGGCATCTTTTCTCTTAAAAACTTTTCTCTTAGTACTTATCTACGAAACAGCGCTTCTTTAAAAATACTTGTTGACAGTTGGGCAAACTTTTGATGTATATGTATACACTTTCCACTCCACATGAGGTCATTAATGATATGTTTCTCTCACCGTCTAAATTTGAATATTTAAGGTGTCTATATTGTCTTAAGAGTAAGTTGTTTTTCATGTTCAGGATATTGTGCACTCACAATCCACACAGACACAAAAAGTACATTCTTTCTGATAAGACCACATCAGCAGATCTTAAACTGGATGTGCTTAAACACCATCAGTAACATACCCAAATGTTAATGTTTGTTTTGATGCAGATCATGGTAAAGTCAAGCTTCTCCTGGGCTCTGTTCAGTATCTGCATTAGAAAAATCACCTTTCACTGACTAACTCTCTGCTGACAGTGGTTGTCAACAGTGGGTCCCCCTGGACCACTTCCAGCTGGTGCTGAAAGTGATGTTTACTCCTGATGTAATTGGGACCAATCAATTTTAAGGCCCATTACTGGAAAGGATGACTGCATCAGTCTGTAATGGGCCAGAAATGTGTTTGTGTCTTTTACACAAGCCGGAAAACAGTTTTCAACATCATTTAAGTAGGAATTGGAAAAGCTGTTGCCAATGATGATTGTCACCAGCTAGTCATTTTCTTAGTGTTGATGGACCCCAAAGTGTAGATGAGAGAAAAGAGGGCAGAGACACAGCTGACAGGCCATTAGTTAGTGGACTTAACAGCTCGTAGAAAATGCTAATCAGGGACAAACAGTAAGAGACAAATTCTTGTGCAGACAGGTGTGCCCAGCTACTTGCTGAATCCTTGATAGGACAAAATGTGTTCATAGCTACTTGTGCATATTTTGGTAATTTATTATGTATAGTTTGGAATAGTTTTGGTATTGGAATAAATGAAAACATAAAAGATTTCAGGAAAGGTCTGAATCTCTTAAACCGAGGTCTGCTTGGCTCACCATGGAGAAGTTTCTGTTTGTTGATTGACAATCTGAGATGTTTTTCAGCATTGTTAGAAATCCATTTGCTTTATGGCACTGTAGTGCATTCCACTGGTATTCATGTAAGGTGAAGCATCTTCCAGTCCCTGCTGGAGTAACTAGATCAGCATGTTTATCCTCAGTGGACCTTACGCCTTTTTATAAGAGCTGGAGGTTTGGCCTTATTAAAATCAATCTACTAATTATGAGCAGGCCCTGAGTATTCTCTTTGCTTTGCAAAACCTAGTTGCAATTCAAGAGTATGTAATCACATTTGGGATTAAAGATGAGAAATGGTTTTGTTCCAATTATTGCTTCACAAAAATATTGAACAATGTAACCACTTTTTATTGTAATTTCAAATTGGGTAGAAACCCACTTTAAATTTAGCTGGTATCTGTAATTTACTGTTTTCAGCTTCAAACTCAAGATGGTACAATTTTTCCCTTTTAGTTCCTGCTTCTTTCTTGTTTGCGTTTCCCACTTGTCTGCTGTAACTCTCATCTTAAGTCTTTCAGTGCTGCTCTAAAATTGTTATCTCAGTTACTTTTCCTATGCAAAGGCCAGCAGAGACAAATCTTTTGTAGACCTGTGGTCCTCATGAAGAGGAGGAATTCTTGAGCCTTTGGTGATTTTTTTTGGTAGGACCTGAGCAACTCGTTGAAGTGAAGGTTGAGTAAGAGTGTTGTGTAACGCCTGGAAATTCCAGTCAGGGTATGAGCCTCTTGGCTGAACCAGCTCAGGACAAAAGATGGCTGCTTCTCTGGGTGCTTCTGCTGTTTCCTTTCTTTCGTTGCTTCTCCCCCCTCATAGGCTTCACTTTCCATCTTCTGATGCCCATGGGTGCACACACCAAGCTGCTTGCTTTTCCCTGCCTGCATCTGTTCCCCTCTTCTCTCAGAATAACTCTGGTTTTACTGTTCGAACATAGCACTATTAAAAAAAAAAATCACTGGATGGAACAGAATAGCAGCTGTGTAATAGAGGCCAGCACAGTGTCCCAATGGGAGAGGGTCAGCATCCAGGGATTGAGGTTATTCAGGAAATGGGAAACATATTTTTTCTTTCTTTGGCCTACCTCTGACAAACTACTGTTCTGCTGCATAACATTTTTATTCTCACCGGAGTATGACAAGCTGCAGAATGGAGCAAATATATATTGCAGACATTTGTAAAATGCTAGATGACTTTCCCTCAGACATAAGTAATAGGTATACTGGTTTAGGTGCAGGAAGAATAATAATTCACTCAGGGAAAGGTATAGCAATTGGCCTTGCATCTAATATAATTGGAAATGGTGAAATATAAAGGACTGTCACTGTCTTATTTCTCCCCCCCTTCCTTTCCCCAAAATTAACCACAATCCATTATTTCATGTACTATATGATCATGTCATTTGGGAGCAATAAGTGACCACATTTCCTCAACTTTATCACCACTGTTCTTGATTCTCTGATGTTAAATTCACTACATTCCTAATTTCTATTTTGAGCACATATGCCAGCCTTTAATTTGCAATTTACATGGATCATAGGGTGCTATTCAGAAACCTGTTTCTGCTGCCTTTGTGGTTTTCACCTCACCTCATGTGGTCATTAGGATGAACAGCATATAATTAACTAAATTCATGTAAAGTCCTGAATTGCAAATGCTTCTCTCTACCTCTAGTTTCTTAAAAATTAGAGAAAATCTAAACATAACCAAAACAAAAGTTCCAGTGGTTTAAACCAGCTGTAAGAATCAACTTCTGTTTTGTATGTATGTGATAATTTGGGCTGTATCCATCAAACCTATTTATTTGTTTCTTTTATCAGTGATTATACTTGTGTGTCACTCACGGCAGATTAAAAATTATAAGATCTATTTGTGGGCAGGCAGCCAACAGTGAAGCCTGTTTAGCTTGTCTGCTTAGCTGAAGCCATATGGACGCAAAATTACTTTCCTGTTGCATGTAAAATATTTGCCAAAAAGTAGATTTTTTTGCTTTTCTTTTTGCAATACCATTTCTAGGAAGTATATTTGTCACTGACTGCTGCAGTTTATAAGTTTGTTGCATTGTACCCAGAGTAAAACATTATGTTGGAAATAGGAGTGAAGTTTATCATGAGAAACTTCAAGCTGAGAACTTTCGTGCTGGTGAAATACTATCTTGAGAGGTTGATTAACTTCGTGAAGCAACAAAAGAAAATCTGAAAAATTTCCCAGTAAAGGAAGAATTATTCTTTTACCTTCTCTTTCCTCTAAACTTTATTTTATGTTCTCCAGCTTTTGCCTGAAACTTCAATTTGTCAGGCACTTTTGAATACCAGGGACAAAATATCATTAAG
Source organism: Pomatostomus ruficeps (assembly GCA_013400735.1). Classification (NCBI taxonomy): domain Eukaryota; kingdom Metazoa; phylum Chordata; class Aves; order Passeriformes; family Timaliidae; genus Pomatostomus; species Pomatostomus ruficeps. The sequence goes on from VYZT01053567.1 coordinate 10,547, forward strand.
AACAATTCAGTAAGACAACCCTTGGAAATTGGCTTAGATTGGCACATGTACTAGAGCAGGAAAATGTTCACAAACCTTGAAGAGGGAAAAGAAGGATAACTTGTGGAGCTCTATAATGTACCTGAGGTCTATGCTGCTCCCATGATTGCTTTGCTGAATGAAGATTGTTTGGACTCTCCTAACTGTGGTTTAGCCTTCTGGCCAAAGTTTTCTGAGTCCATTCTTATAGTGGTGGCTTTTACATAAACAGAAAGAGTCAGTCTTGTACTCAACATGCTGGAACACTCAGCCTTCTTGTTCCCATGATTGTGCAAAGGAGCAAACAAGTGGCCTTGTGGGGATGCTGAGGTAGAGCTGTATCACCGAATTACATACAAGCTGCATGTTGGTCTGGTGCTGAGACAGACATTTACTCTGATAGAATTACAGTTTCTCTTCAGTGGAGCTGCAGACTGCTAGGCTGCAGGGCTAGGTATCAGAGCAGGGGTTAGTTTATATTAAAAAGAGTACAACATAGGGAAAAAACCCCCCCATGCTCTTAAAAGTCCTCTGAAGTTTTATGATAAAACCTAATATTTGTGTCTTTGCAATGCTTTGATTTTCCACTATGCTTCTAAGCAAAACCATTTTGCTTTTCCAAATTGTGTTTTATACTCCCAGATTTCTTCCTTATCATGTTACCTTCCGTGCAGTCTTACCTTACAATCCCTATCAAGCAGAACTCTGTTGGAATAAATTAGGCAGAGTTCTGTTGAAATTGATGGCTGAGTTGACGGGTCATTCAAAGCTTATTCATAAACTTCAAACTTTATTGTTTATTTTAAACAAAACTGTGTTTTTTTTGACAGGTAGCCTATAAGAAGGATGTGCAAGATACTCATAGGTACACTGAAGTGCTGAACAGACCAGACATAAAGAAGGCAACTGAGATAACAAAGATAATAAGTGATGTATGTTCTCCTTTTACTCTCTTTCTATCTTTATAGACATGTAACTTTTTTATTCCAATTTTGATGAGATTTTTTAGAATGCTGCTGAAATTCTCAAATGTCTTAAACAGAAAACCTGCATCCCCAAATCTGCTAGGGAGGTTTGATTAAAAGACATCCAAATGTAACCAAAACAAACCAGTCTTGCCTGGTAGGTTAGAAAGTTATGGGCTTCTCCATTTTAGATGTTGACGGTATGATCTTTGCAATTATGGTAGTTGATGTAAAGACAACATGAAAATTGCTAAAGTTGGTTTTGTTTCAGCTTTATTAATGATAACCATTCTCAAGGTAAGTCATATGCTTGTATGCTATATTGCACTTCAGAAGACATACCAAACCTTTTTTTTATCTTGGTATGAGAGAAGCTGGCATCTCAGGATGCTCTTTCCTTTTCCCATCTCAGGCAGCAATGACAGGAAAATGTAATTCCCCGGTGTCTTTCTAAGAGCTGTGCAGATGCTGCTTCTTTCGTGGGGGTTCTCTTTCCTGAACTCCCCTCTCAAATTCTTTGCTCTCCCACTGTGACCTCAGCTAATGGACAGGTGAAGGAACAGTTTGAGAAGCAGCAGTGTGTGATGCAGTTTAGTATTTTATTGTAGACAAGTCAAACAATATATATATTAAAAGCCGTGAGTCAAGATTTTGAGTAACTGATAATTAAATTTGAGACTGCCTAGACACATTCGGAGAGATGGATTTAAGAGATCTGAAATTCTCCTTTTAATATTCAGGGTTTTTTTAAAACCAAGAACTTCTACTAAGTGTTATGCTCAACATGCAAATTTGCTAATTGCTGTTCAAGTGCTCTTGGAATTAGAGTGGCTTTGGGACTTTGATTTCTCCCAGTCTGTTGTTACGACGACGTGTCCTTGCTGATTCACAGTGCCTGAGTAATGCAAGAAGCCTATTTTAGGCAATGGGTAATTTAGTTTGTGGTATTGCAAAACACCTATTGTTGATTCATCTATGCTCTTTTCTAATGCATTGTGGGAAAAAATTGCAGCAATTTGCATGGGAGGCAGTTCAGCCGGAGAGATCCCGTAACATTAACCTTGCGGGACTTATTCCACGCTGTGACACCAGTGCAGTCTCACTGACATCCAGCAAGACCGCAGTGCTAAAACTGAGAGTGGAATTTGACCTTACAGTTCAAAAAAGCTGCCCCTCAGACTAGTTTTATTTCAAGACTACTTTCAGCTGCTGCAAATAATCTTGTGTTAACTGTAGACCCTGTCATAAGAAATGCTGAGCCACTGTAACTTATTCTGCCTTGATTGGGAGGACAGTATGTCTCTGGCATAAGCTGTGCATTTGGTTCAAGCTGAATTTTGTGAATGCCTTACATTGTGTTTTACGATGAATAAATAGTAAACTGGTAAGGAGCTGAATCCTGAGAAGGATTTTACTCAGAGCTCATTAGAACAATACTGTCAATGCAGACCATTATGTGAGACTTTTTCTACCACCTTTGATGCTTGCATTTCTCTTGATAAAACAAACCCAAACAATTTATTAATGATTCATGTTGACCCCCCCCATCCCGCTTTTTTTTTTTTTTTTTTAAGGCCAAGTACAAGAAAGGAAGGGGAGAGCTGAATAAGGAGCCTGCTGTACTTGGAAGACCAGATTTTGAACATGCTAAAGGAGTTTCAAAACTTTTGAGCCAAGTAAGATTCTCCATCATTTTACGATTTCATCCAAATATCTCACTCCTAGTAATGCAATGAAATATTTAGATTTTTAGATGATTATCTTTAATGGCCTTGAAGATTATGTTCTCAAACTTTTCATATGGTATTGCAATGACTGGTAAATTTAGGATTTTTAGGAAACCAAATACTCATTTTGAAGCAAAAATACAATGAACTTTGACTACAACTTGTCTCTCGTGGAGATGGTGTATATTTTTACAGATTATCTAGGATTTCTAAAATATTAGCTGTATGTAATTTAGAGGCAAATTTTGCTCCTCATTCAGTTTGAGTGGAACCTTACCCTGTGATTAATCCCACTGAAATAACTGAGGTCTTTTGTGTAGCTGCTTGCTAATGTGAGTAATGGGATCTGAATTTGGCCTGACTTGTAAACCACCCGCCTTCCTTCCCCCTGAAACGGAACCTTTTATGTTCTACTGTTATATATTAACCTTAAAAAAAAAAAAATAAAAAGGATAAATTACTTTAGTCTTTAACTAAAAAAGAGCTGAAATAGAAATATTCCCTCTTCCTCTTCGTAGATTTCTACTCATAAGATCTACGCATAAGACTCTGCTACGGATCATTCTGACATTGTGGGAACAGATTTTTCACTGCTGACCTGTTTTTGTTCCCCCCCCCCTTTTTTTTTTGTCTGAAGTAGTTCTTTAACAGTGCCTTGCATAATCCTTGCTAGTAATCCTGTCCAGCAACCCTTGGAGCTTTTGTAAACCCAGGAACAAATTCTGCCCGCCTGTAAGAGGAGGATAGTGCCTGTTGATTGGAGAAGGCTGTGTCAGCCTTCGCAGAGCCAAAAAACTCCTCGAGTGTAAGCAGTGTATACACTAGGACAGACTCAGCATCAGTGATACGTAACAAACATGTGTGATTTGGCTAGACATGAAATGTCTTCCCTAGGACTAGCATAAAATGAGAATCATGCGTCATAGAGAGCAAGGTGCAAACCGTGCAGTGTCTGCGGGAGGTAGAGCTCCTTTTGCTATTATCCTTAGCTACCTGCTGCATGATTTCCTGTTTCACACCATTGTAGAATTTGAAGCATTACACAAAGACAAAAAGAAGGAAATAAATTTTTTTTTATTGCTTGCTTTGTGATGTGTTCGGAATAGAAAAAACTTCGTCCTTTTCAAATAGATTTCTGTCTTCTATTTTGTAATGGATCATGTTCTCATTTCTCTGCTGATGGGCAAGTCTGCTAAGAGATTATTTTGTGTTTAGCATTGTGCAGGCTTGGAAGTCAGCCTGTACTTTCTAGAAAGAGCCAGTGTGATGCTGCTCAGACCTGGGTGTCACTTACAGGGAGAGGGGCTGTCTGTCATTTAGCAAACACCTTCAGTGGTTTTTAAAAGGGTCCATATCTAAATTTGGTGTGTAATGTCCTTTATATCTACTCAATGGCTGCCTACACACTCCTTTCCTTGCAGCCTATTGCAGAATCTAGTGAACTTGCAGCTGCCTGTTGTTGCCAATGAGACCAAACCATAACCCTTTCCAATAACTCTCTCTATCTTCCCAAGCCTGGTACCCATGAGATTGTGGCCAACAATCACAGTAAGCAAAAAATATCAGCTGGATCATGGGGTCCTGCAGGCTGATGCTGAGCCAGCTACATGGAAGCCTTCATCAATGCACTTTTTATCTCATTTTTATTAGATGCGCTTTTTATCTTGGACAATGCAAGCTGCATCTGCAAATGCTTTATAATAGAGCCTCCTCGCTGCCAGGAACTGGGATGGCAGCATTTCTAGTTGAGATCCTTCTGCAGAAGGCAGCATTTACTGTGCAATTTTAACTTCTTTAGAGAGTCCAAATAGTGCAGAAGGTGTGACAGGAAGGGAGAAGTTGACAAAATGTATCTTGTGCTTGGTTTATTTGTGAAGAAGGTCTTACTAAACCTTGGTGCTCTGAATGGTGCAGTCACTGGCCCTGGATCCAAGTTTTGGGATCCTTTCTTGTCTTGTCCTCTCCTCCGTCTCCACTGCTGTGGCTGCTTGCAGTGTGTGTGACAGGGACTGTACTTCTAGACAAGGAGGCAGTGCCTCAGCCTGACAGTCTGCCTGCAGAGGGTGCAAATACCGGGCAGCTCTCAGCAGCAGGCAGGTGCATGAGCAATTCCCCCACCTCATCTGAAGGGAAGGCAGTGGCCATGAGTTGTCTAATGTTCTTATCTATTATTTGAATCATTATAACACTTAGACACACTAATCGTAAATCAAGAGCATGGAGAAATGAAGATGACCCCTGTGTCCAAAGAGCAGGGTGGTGGGGCAGGATGAGGAATGCACCTGTGCTGGAGGAGAGGAAGAGACCTAAATATGGGTCAATCATGTCAGTCCTCTTCATGCAAGCATCATAAAATAGGCTTGTAACACTTACAAGATTTAAAAAATAGTAAAGTTAATGATCTCTTTATTGTCTCCAGACTTTTTGGTTTTTAGAGTTTCCGTTTGTTTCTCAGAAAATAGGAAGATTATAAACTTTTTGTGTTGAGGGTTGATAATCTCCCTTAATTGCATGAATCTGTAAGCTGCGACATGCAGAGAAATATTGGTTATTTGACCCTCACAGTAAATTTGCAAAGTTGACAATTCTGATGGATGTAATGGGAAGAGAAGATGAGAACATGTTTTAATGTGGTGCATATGGGTAGGTAACTTAGGGAGTATAGAGAACAGGAGCAAGAAGAGGTCAGGCAGTGTGGGTGTAACGAAGGGAGAAAGCAATCAAGGCAAGCAGGAAAGCAAACAAAGCGAAGAAAATAGTGTTAATGTTTGACTGGCACTCAAGGCTCTACAGAAATCACGATTTTCTCTCTCTCTCCTTTCTTTCCTTTCTTATTTTTTATTTAACAAAGCTTTTGACAACAACAGCAGCAAAAATAATAGCTCCCAGAACTAGAATATTTACTCACAGCATGTGGTAACCCTTTTCTGTTGATTTTAAATGAAATTTAAAACAGAAACTGTGTTAGCCCTTGTGAAAACATGAAGCTTGTCAATTTGCCAAGTGTGCATTGTATAATTTGGGCTATTTTTCCTATTTTTTTTATTAAAACAGGCTCTTTTTCATGCCCTCTTTGTATCTTTTAATGCATTTTATTAGCTTTCTCAAAGAGCTGCTGATATGAAGTATTCCTCTTATGGTGTTCAATAATTGGTTTTAGGATGAATAGCTTTGGATATTCATATTTGTTGCTGAATCTGGTGCTTATTGTTTTAGAGATAAAACTGTTAGAGATAGAATGTTTTTCAAAATGCACCTTCTCTGAGATTTTCAGTAACAACCCGAAGAACCTAGGATTTTCTCAATCTTTCTTTGCTATGAACTCTGCTAGTGCTTTTAGCAATGAATATTTCAATTTTGCTCTTTGTTTATGCTACATTTCCTTCAATATATATGTGCTCTGAGAGGTTTTTTCCTTTTTTTAAGATGTTTTCATATGGTCATGAGGAAATGCTTTAGCTGCAAGTGTCTGCTTCGTCCTGGGATCCTAGTGGTTGAATGATTCGATTTTGGTAGTTTCTTTGTAAATCTGAACAGTGGGTGATGTCATCCTCTTCTGAAACTGAACACTCCCTGTGTGAACAGCTTTGAACTACAGATTTGATTTAGGAATGTTGCTGCTAAGCTTCAAAAGACACTGCTCTGTCCAGCTGCAATCCTGACTTTGATAGGTTTTGTGCAAGGCCCATGAGAAGTTTGTTTATCCAGGCCTTATTTAATTCCAGTTTGGATTTTCAGGGATGTTGTTGTGTTAAAGGCCTGCAGAGTCTGCTCTTTCTTAAGCAGTCTTTAGAGAGCAACCTCCACGCATTTCTTTCAAATTAACCCCCCTATATAATCTCTAAAAAAATAAACAAACTTAAGACTTGAATGAAGATGGTAAATAAGTAACCATCTTTTTAAGCCCTCATTAAAGTAGAGCTCTTGGTTAATGTTGAAATTTGTAGATATGTGTCCACTAACAACTGTCAATTCTACGCCCACTTGTTTGCTCTTCCACCGTATTATAGCCTTGCTAAGACCTCCCCCCTTCAGATGGTTTAGAAATTATATCAGGTATTTTTCTTCCTTGTTTTTATTCAGAACCCTTTCTCTCAGGTATATTTCCCCCTCTTTAAACTGCATTCATAACTTCCCCCTGCTCAAAAGAAGAATGAATACTGTGTGCTTTCCTTCACCAAGACTCATCCATGGGCTCGCTCTTCTTTCTTCACCCTCTCCAACCCCATGCTTCCTTTCAAAAGAGAGAAAGAACCAGGAAAATGTTGATAAAGGAGAAGGTGTATGTCTGTGCAGCTTTCAACACAACAAATCCCCTATGACAGGTCGGTTAAATGACTGCTGATAGTGCTCTGGAGATGCTGCCAGGGTTGTCTGACATTACTACATGTGTTCCATGTTGCCCCAGAGAGACCCATGTGGTGTGGTTTTAGTAGAGGGGAGGGGGCCATAAAGATGGCTCCTGTGAGAAGTTTCTGGAATTCTTCACCATTTCCAGCAGAGCCAATCTCTGATGGCTCTGAAGATGATGGATATGCCACTGGCCATGTTTGGGCCAGTGAGAAAGGTTGGTTATGCCTCTGTGATGACATATTTAAGGAAAAATCAAAATGTACACGCAGCTGCTTTTAGTTAGAGAAGGAGGAGGATGTGAGAACATGTGAGGGAAAACAACATGGAGACACCAAGGTCAGTGGAGAAGGAGGGAGAGGAGGTGCCCCAGGCTCTGGAGCTGCGATTCCTCTGCAGGCCGTGGTGAGCCCATGGTGAGGCGGGGTGTCCCCCCTGCAGTCCATGGGGTCCATGAGGGATGCAGAGCCACCTGCAGTCCGTGGGCGAGGTGCAAACGTTAGAGCGGGGAGATGTC